>CM038795.1:57505599-57811365 GCA_021764765.1 Vicia sativa | reverse complement strand
GTGTGATCAAACCATCTTCCTCCACAAAGAAGATATGAAGATCCACGATAATGGTCCATGGGTGAGGATTCATGAGAAGAAAACCTCTCCCAATTTATGAGGCTCTCGAAACTCCTGGGAAAAGAAAATTATTTATACAGGTGATCCTCTTTTATGGTCACCATAGGACTATTGCAAACCCTTTGGACCCTCAAAAATGTCGAGCCAATCCCTTGCTTCATGTATAACACTTTTGAGTTTTCAGCCAACAATTTCCTGCTCTAGAAAGAAAGATGGACCCAATCATAGGCGAACATCAAACCCTTCATCCTAATGAAATCTGACCCGATGGAGCTGAAACCTTGTTGAAAGTCTGAATTGGCAATCGAAAACATGATCTCCCAAAATGATATATCTCAAAATCTACGACAAAAAGGTGGATAAGATTGTGGAAAAATAGATAAACAGACGATAATCTCAAAGGTTTTATCGAAATGCGAGAAGCATTATAGAAGCTTGAAAGGCTCAAGGTATCGAGCTTGATAGTGATTCTGACGGATGCTAGAAGAGAAATTTTTAGCAAAACCTGACGAGAAAGAAGAGAAATAAATCTACAAGGCCAAGTAAAAGAAATAGATGATTTCTTAAGAACTTCACATGAAAAGCCCAAACCTATTGAAACTCTTTCTTTGACCCTCACTTTCCCTACATATTTCAAACAACAAGAAAGACCTCCTTTCTTCCCTACCTATATTTCCTCACCACGGATCGGTCAAATACATACCTACGACTTCTGGACAATCTACGGAACTACATTACCTCAACTTCAAGACAAAGGAAGGTGTTTGGGTGCTTCATCCTCGAGAATCTCAAGACTTTGAACACCTCCTCAAAAATCCAAGGAAGAAGAAGTTCACGATAAAGGTTTCCAAGCCATGGCAATCACTGAGTATGAATTTCCCAAAAATTACTTCTTCTTTGAATCATCAACACAAAAAGAAGATCCCTCTTGAGATGATGACAAATTCCTATCAAAATCTCGGCGAAACACCAGGTCCTTCTCTTCAAGTTCGATCGAAGTTAACTTCATCCCAAGCTCTTCATGGCAAATATAAAAGAAGATTCATATTTTGAAGAATCTGAAAAACCATAATTCTTGAAAGGACTAAACCAAATACGGCCTTGGTTTCACATTTGATCCTAATTATTTGGAGAAAGAGATTTTCAATTCGACATGGCTAGACGCTCAGATGATGAAAACAAATCGAGATAGCTATAAGGTCATTGAAAATTTTCTTTGTAGAATAGCGAGAGCGATGAAGGAATGGTACCTGACCTTGGGGCTTTCAAACAAGATGAATTACATCGTTTAGAAAACCAGCTAATATCCTTGGCGTTCTCCATCGAGAATTCATCGGAGATGGATATGTTTACAGA
This sequence comes from Vicia sativa, assembly GCA_021764765.1. Taxonomy (NCBI): domain Eukaryota; kingdom Viridiplantae; phylum Streptophyta; class Magnoliopsida; order Fabales; family Fabaceae; genus Vicia; species Vicia sativa. The sequence goes on along the minus strand of CM038795.1, from coordinate 57,809,949 downwards.
AAAAAATAGACAAAATTTTTGAGATGAAGTGTTGTTCCCTTAAAACAAAGACCTCGACAAACACTATCACGAGGATGGCGCAAAGGTTTTATCTCCTCAATGGGTACAATGATCCTAGTCTCAAGAATACCTGTATCATCTCTTCCTCGTGAACTCCGCCAAGAAATCCATAGGATGGTAACATTGACTAAAGGATATTACAACTATGAGTCTTGGCCAAATTCATGGAGAAAGTTGGAAGCACTGAAAAGCTTTGCGACTTCCACCATCAATTCGAGGAAGTTATACAACAAAAGTCAAAATTCACCAAGGCATGCAAGAAGCCTTATCACGGAGATTAAGTGCAAAGACCAAAGGTGCGGTTGTGCAACAAAAAGCATCATCATAAAAATACTCCAAATCTCCATGAGACCTTTAAGGGAAAGAAAAGGAAGGCTATGAAGTTCTTTAAAGAAAATCTTTCGAGGAGGAAAGGGAAAAAATCGGAGATGCTTTATTTGTGGAAATAAGGGACACTTCTCTAAAGGAATGTCCTAATAATACCTGGCGCACAGTGATCTCTCTTCAACCTTTAGGGAGACCTACAAGTCTTTGTATTGGAACAAAGCTCGGTGATGAAAAGCAGTTTTTGCCCTTCAAGATTCTTGATACGATGAAGTATCACTTTACGAATCGAAGATGACAAATACTTCCCCATTTACTCCTTCAAAGAGATGGGAAGTTCTCTTCCCTACTCCACCACTCCCTTGTTGAAGTTCATGTCCTCGACAAAGTTCTCCCGTCAAAGAAGTTATAGCTTATATGGACCTTTGGTGCCCAAATTACAATGATGAATCTAGCATTCTCCCAAAAGATCATGGATAACACATGCGGCATATTTTGTAGAGCGGAAAAGTCTTCAAGACAGATTTAATGACGGGAAAAATAGGAATCAAATTCTTCCCAGAATGCATAGTTTGGACAAAGGTCATTAGTAGCAATCTTCCAAATAAAACATTGTAATAGGCATGGATGTATATTGACCAACAAACTTCAAATTCTTCCACGGAATCAAATTCAAAGGAATTCAAACCTTATTAAGGATATTGAAGTTATATTCACTATCTAAAATCCCTACGGGTATGAAGAAATCAAGACCAACCTACTCGAACACAAATGCAGGACGACCATGAAACATTTAACCATCCAAAACCTTTATGGAAGAATAAAGACTTTTTGTTCAACTTCCATTTAAGCTCAATGAAGATGTTAATCCACCAAGGCCACTCACCCGGAATGAGCCCATCGAGTTATACATTGGCGAGAGAAGAATGCAACCAATTGCTCAAGCAGGTGCGATAGAACCCACCAAATCGAGAATGGGCTTGCCAAGCATTTTATGTGGAGAAAAGATCGAGAAGTTAAGGGGAAAAGAGGCTAGTAATTGATTACAAACCTCTAAATCATTTCCTCAAAGATGATAAATTTCCCATTCAAAGGCTTCGTCCTTAAATGTCTTCATCAAAGATGCTCGGATCTATTCAAGTTCGATCTTAAGTCGGATTTTGGCAATTAGGTATTGACCACGAAGGCCGTTATAAAGCGGCGTTCGCATTCCTAATGCTCAATACCAATGGACCGTGTTACCATTTGGGCTTGGTAGCTCCATCCCTTTTCAAAAGGCCATGACTAGAATTTTGAGCCCATTCTCAATAGTATCCTCATCTATATTGATGATGTGCTCTTATTCTCAAAAGATGAAAAAACCCATAAGCAGTTATTGGGCCAATTTCTTCAAATAGCCAGCGACATGGAATGATGCTACGAAAGAAAAGCCAATTGGGCCAAACCGAGATTGATTTTTAGGGATGCATTTCTCCCAGAAATATCAACCTCAACCTCATATTGCTCAGGAATTATTTTCACTGATGAAAATCTCACGATTAAGCAAATTGACAATTTCTTGGTATAATTAATTATATCGATTTCTTGCCAAAACTTGCGAGATACACAAGTCCTCTATCTCAAATGTTGAAGAAAAACCCCCCATGGGAACCAACCATGAAGCTTTGAAAAAGATTGCACAAACTCTGACCTTAAAATCCCGGGAGAGGGAAAAAGAATCTTCTGAGACGGATGCTAGTGATCATTATTGGGAGCCGTCTTGATAGAAGCGATGGAATAAAGTATTATTGTGGTCATGCTAGGTGGTCAATTCAAGAAGGCGAAAACATTACCATACCACTTATAAGGAAGCTCTTCAGATCAAGATGGGTATCAAAAGTTTGACTTTCACTTAAGAGCCATCGGTTTGAAGTCGGATGGATAATTCCTCTTTCCACTAAGATCCTTGAATTCAAAAATAGATGCCTCCAATCCTCAAACTCTTAGGCTCCAATTGGTTTCCAGATATGATTTTCTTGTAAAACATATCAAAGGAACTCAAAATGTGATCCCAGTTACTTTCTAGGCCTATGAAACCTATCCGAGATCATTACCACCAAGCACACTTTCCTCTGATCCTCATGGTTAAACCATTGCCAACCCGTGCGGCTAGGACCAAGACTTCCCTCGAGGGTTACTATGTCCTCTTCACCTTCACAACTCAGCAGTATGCGAAATAATCTTTTATTACATGACAAAATCATAAGGAATAAACTCCACGATCATACCCTTATTTCCCGGACACACCATTTCTCCTACCAATTTTAATAAACCCTCGGGTTAAGTTCACAATAAACCATTTGTGGTATATACGGTGTGCCCTTTGCTTTGTATTTTATACTGTTCTCATACCCCGAAGCCATGTATGAACACTTGATGGATCCCAACAATCATAAATCCTTGATATGGTACTCTTGAATGGTACTCCTCACTAACATGGTGGAGATCAATTAAAAGTCCTAGACGAGGTCAAAGAAAGAGGATTAACCTCGAGGCCATTAGAAAGTTCAAAGTTTTCTTTGTACGCAGGCCTATCGAGATAGATCCTACTACCAAGTTACTTGGTTGTAAAATTATGTCCATATATGGGAAACAATTGATGATTATCCTCGATTCTGAAAGTTACAAGAGAGCTAATGGGTATGTTAACTTCATCAATCTCCATGAACCAAAAAGATGAATGATAAATCCACTTGTATAAGTCATCAAGCTCGGTTCAAAGTCGAGAGGTTGGAAAAGCTCATTTCAAGCCACCGGCCAAAAGCAGATTCTCGATGGGCTAATTCTCGGATGGACACGTGGAAGAAATTCATAGAAAAATATCGAGATCATGCTTACATGATGGATGGCGTGTGGGAAAAGAGACATCTCGTCTGAGCGCTTTTGAAGGATACTTATCCGATCGAGAATGTCTCCAGTCATGAACCTATCTTTAAGGACTAATTGGACAAATGGCACTTATATGGCACAAGCATGTTTATAAATAGTTCAATTTCAGTCTTTGTATAATAGTACTACAATTATGTATCCATAAGGGATAAGTGTGTCGGGTTGTTGAAATAAGGCATTTAATGAGGCCATACTTGTAAATAGTGTTTCTTTTGTATTTTTATGATTCTCCTTGGCTATAAAGGAGACCTCTTGTAACATATGAAGGATAAGCAATAACAACATATCTATCTTGTGTGCTTAAGAACAAAATGTTCTAACTTTCTTTTCTTTCTCTCTAAAAGCTTTATTTATTGTATTCATATCATAATTCCCCATATAGATGCAAGTATGCTCTACACTTGCCTCAAAATGAGGATCTTGTTATCAGAAAACATCTTTGATCCATACTACGGTCCTCGCTATTATGGAATTTCGGTTTTAATTGTTAGTCCATGTTATGCCTGGTTGGGTTTAAGGACGATACATTAAATTTGGTTTCATAGTATGTGAGGCTCGGACGTTGTGTGAGCCTCAAAGAAAGAAGGGGTGCATATGATATGAGGTATGATAAAGAGGTGAGTAAAGAAAACTACTCAATCATGGAACTATCACAACAAACACTCAACCCATTACCACCACCTCTTCCCTATACTTCCTAAACTACGTAAAAGAGCCCATACGTAAAATAAAAATTGAGTATTCTTATGTCCCAGGAAGATGCTCAAATTGCAAAGCAATTACCTCCCTTTTAGCCCTTATAATATATCAAAACAAATTAATTAAGCGGCACAAGAGATGTATAATATATCAAAGAATAGTCAATGAGAATCGATTGAAGTAAGAGACATATCAATCCGACTACAAAAAGTTACTATCTAAATTACAATTAAAAAGAAACCACACCCAAGAAAAAAGTTTGATCATACTGATCTTATCTAAATTATTTAAAATTTCTTATCAAACTGAATTGTTCAATGTTTCCGGAATAATATACCATCATGTGTCAATTTTGTTGTTTCATTGGAAAGTTAGCCGATGTATAAGATAATATTCTCAATAGTAATTCTTTTTTTAAGTGGTTATAAGGTAAAGATAATGTAACCCGATTGTAGATTCTTTAATTACTCTAAGAGTGTTAGGTGTATTGTTTTGTGTGTTGATGCTAGTGAAATAAAATGCATAAATATATAAGCAAAACATTACGAAAAAATGATAAAAATATGTAAAATAACTTTTGTTTTTGATTGTGTCTACTGAATGGTTGAATTTATTTGTCTAATTGTCTACACCTACTAAGTTCAAATTTGATTCCAACACAATCACAGTTTTTGTGAACTTCACTTGAAAATTTGATTATTTTATATTTAGGTGAATTACACTAATTTTAATTGGTTGAAAGAACATCATCTAATACTAAATTATCATTTTCTCGATTTTAACTAATCAACATTTATTTTGAAATATAAACCATCTTAAAATTTTAAACAGAACTCAAACTCAAAACTATAAAAGAAATATACTTTTAAGAACCAAATCTGCACTGCTAGAGCAACTCTTAGAATTTAAGAACTATGATTATTGATGGTCTACCAACATTTTCGTCTTTTGCTTTTCTTTTTTTATTTATTATTTCAAATTGTAGAAAGATATACATTGAGAGATAATCCAGTTAGAAGCAACGCCCCCACCCCCATCAAATAATACTAAAACTTTTATATTTTGTTTGCTTGTTAGGATTATGAAGATGACATCAATATCTGTCATAGATATTTAATGGCCACTAGAAAAGATTCATAAATATTTCAAATTCAAATTCAATGGACCTTATACAAATATTCAGCAGACGACAAAATGTGTGGTCCCGAATGCCGGCTATATTTAAAAGCTGATTGTTTAGTTTAATGTGATTAATGAATCAAATGAATCCTTGCTCTATCTTAATTTGTTGCATTAAAATCACGTGCACAATTCCACCCACAAAAGGCTAAAGCCACACAAAAACGGTTATGATTTTGGAGTATCCTAGGCTCCTTCAATGTCCCTTTATGGCTTTACTTCATGTCCCTACCCACCACCATATTACTATCATTATTCAATAGTTAACTTTAAACCAAACATTATTTGATTTATATAATTGTATAATGCTTTCTTTGTCTAAACCAGTGCAGCCACTTGCGCTCTATTAGGGTACGTGATTTGGACTATAGTTAATTTTATAAAATTGATTTGTAAGGTGTTTGTTCTTGTAAAATATATCATCTAATTAATTTTCTTGAAATTGGTTAAGTAGAAATACATAAAGATAAGAAATTTGATGTCTGGTAAATTTTTGGGAGGGATGAATAATCATCATTATGGGTGGTCTAAAGTTTTAACGCACTCTTCTTTTTATATTGTTATGGTTTCAAGATTTATATATATATATATATATATATATATATATATATATATATATATATATATATATATATATATATATATATATATACACCTCAATGTATTTCAATACTAGTACAAAAATGACCTTTAACAACAGTTGAAGATAATATTCTAAAAGACATTCTGACTCTGAAGGTGAGTTTGAAGGTGAGTCTGAAGTGATTCAGACTCTAAAGATGACTCAGAGTTTGAAGGTGATTCGAACTTTAAAGGTGGTACATCTTATAATGGTAGTCTAGTCTCTAGTGGTAATCTAGGTTCTAAAGGCGGACTTGGCTCTAAAGGTAAACTTGCACAGTTCTAGAGGCCACGAAGAGTTAGATAGACACCAATGAGACTTGTAGGTTATGAGTTGCTACATAATACTAAGATTTTATCTTAAAACGAAGTCATTCAGTGTGTCATGATGGTGGACTTTAAACTTGTCAGTATCAATGAAGCTCTCAAGAATGAAGTGTGTTTGAAGGTCATGAAGGAAGAACTTCAGACATTTGAAAGAAACAAGACGTGAGATTAAGCATGTTGTCGAGAACAAGAAAGCCATTCTTGTGAGATGGGTTTTCAAGATAAATTGAAGTCGTGTGGGCCATTACCAACTATAAAACATGTTTAGTATCCATAGTATTTCTCTGAAACGGTTTAGACTAGTTTAAAGTGTTTGCACTTGTAGCTAGACATGAAACAATCGATGATGATTACTATAGCTACAAATAGGAATTGGTCTATGATACATTTAGGCGTGTCAACATTTATGAATGGTCCATTTCAAGAAGAAGTTTATGTGTTACAACCTCTTATCTTTGTGATAGAGAACAAAGAAGGGATGGTGTACAAGATGCATAAAGTTTTGTGTGGACTTAAACAAGCCTCAAGGGTTTGGAATCTGAAAATCGATTCATTTTTCAAGCATCAGAGATTCAGAAAATGTGAAATAGAGTTTGGTTTGTATGTGCAACATACTTCAGATGGAAATGTGATTCTAGTGTGTTTTTAAGTATATGACATATTGCTAATAAGGAGTTGTAGTTATGAGATAAACAAGTTCAAAAGGGTTTTGATGAATGCTTTTGATATGATTGGCCTTTGAAATATGGTATATTTTAAAAGGACGGATGTTTTACGCTCTGAGAAGGGAATTATTGTTGGTCAAATGAAGTATGAGCTTGAGCTGCTAAAGAGATTTGATTTGATGGATTATCAGTACATGCAGAAACAAACCATAATCGGATTGATCTAGATGGTGAAAAGTATATGCTATAATTTTAAATAGTTGGTTGGCTCTACTAAGATATTTGTGCAATACTATACATATATTATATAGTTGAATGGTGAGTAGGTTTATGAGTAAACCAAATGGTCACACTATCAAGATGTAATCACGATATTCAGGTATGTAAATGGGACTCTGAAGTATGAAATTTTGTTTTCATATGGAGTGTCAAATGAGTCTAAACTAATATGTTACTCAGACTCGATTAGTGTGGAGACAGAGTTGAGAGAAGAAGCACTACATGATACATGTTTATGTATCTGGATGCTCCCATTTTTGTGTTTCAGAAGCAACCAATTGTTGCATTCTCAACTGTGAAGTTTGAATACATTACGGGAGCATTGTCAACTTGTCAAGCTATTTGTCAGATGAATTTGTTGCAGGAACAAAAGCTCAAGGAGAGAAAACCAATCAAGCTGATGATTGATAACAAGACAACAGTGTTGCATGGGAGAAGCAAGCAAATAGATACTAAGTATAATTTTTTACAAAATCAAGTTTTGAATGGAGTGTTTGAAGTTGCTCACTTTAGCACTTTCACAAGCAACTTTGGATCATGTCTTTGATCTATACTATTTAGACTAAACACTTCATCAATTTGAAGGAGGAAATTAATGTTGTTGTTTTTTTAATTTACTGAATATGAATAAAGAGATGATTTTAATTGTAATTCAAATTTAATATTATAGTTGTATTTGCATTTTTTAAAAGTTTACATTTGATTTTATTTTGAATTTGAGTGTTACTATATAAACCGATACTTGTTAAAAGAATTTTGATTTGACTTTTTGAAATTCAAAGTTACTTATAAATTCTATCTCTCCTTTCTCTTCTTTCGTCTTCATCTTTTTCGATTCTTTTGCATCAATGAAATTTATGTGTTAACTTCAACAAATATGATATGATTTTCGTTCTTGTTCATCTTTTGCACATGTTTATTGTATACTAATTGAATGTAACAAAGAGATGACAAACAAGAATTAAAAAAAGAAAAAAAGATGTTATGTAGATTTATAATGAAAGACATGTTGAAGAGCAGTGAATCTTGTAAGGGAATTTATCTATACAAATACAATGTACTAGTACTACAATCGTACATTACTATAATTTTAAAATACTACATTGATTTAATTACGTCGAATTCTGTTGAGGGAATATTAGATTTGAAGTATAGCAATGTTATTATAAAAACATGCGTGACAGCTGTTAAATCCATTGTTTATGCCAATTATTGGACACAGAGACCATGGCCTATTGGCAAGCATCATAAATCTCAGTATGGGTAATTAAATTATTCAACCAGCCAGTTTGGTAAATTTATAGCTTCAATTGTGCAGGCCTATAATTGATTCAAAAGCAACAAACAATTTGAAGTAAAAATAGAAGGGAAATAAGAACCAAAAGGATTGATTAGTAATTCATTACCAAAAAAAACAAAACAGAGATTTGTACAGAAGAACATGACATAAGGAATTACAAAAACATTTCCCAATTTGTACAAAATCATAAATGATGATTAAACAAAACTTTGTTGTTGTGGGGAAAGTTACTGAGAAAGAACAGCTTCTAGGTGCAATCCTGCGGCGAGAGAATATGGAAGCAACAGAGACAGCGAGACCAACTACTATTCCAACTTTCACTTCCTCTTTTTGGAATTGAACGCCTCTGAGAGATGCTTCTTCTTCCATCATTCATCATGCCATTACTCCTTGCACCTCCATTTTTTCTGTGATTTTTGTGATTAGTGGAGAAGAAAGATGCTAATTTGAGCTGCACTGTTTTCTTTGTGTTGTTGTTATGGTTGGATGGTTTGATGTTTGATGTTTGGTTATATATAGAATGAGACTCTCAAAACTACCCTTGTTGTGTGAATAAATTACAAATGCTGCCATTGGTTCGTTGGTTGGTTTTGACTTCTTTGACGGTCTTGATCTTCATCTTGAAAGTTACTACTACTACTATCTACTACTGGGACCGACACATGAATGGTGGTGTGGCATATTAAATATTTTGTCTGTGGTTAGTGAAGCTCATAAAGTACAAAACTATAATTTATTCAAAACCACTGTCATTACAACCTTACCTTTATTTTATATTATGAGATATAAAATTTATTTTAGAGGAACTTATTTAAAAAATTAATTTACTTTATAATAATTGACTTTTAAAATTTTTATATAATATTAGTTTTTAAATTGTATCATTTAGAATATTAAAAAATAACTAATTTGATGGATAAATGATGAAAAGTGAAAATGGTTAAGGAGAAGATGGAATTTAGAAAGAGAAAATTAAGAAGAAAATTATAATTGACATTAATTTCATAAATATTACAAGAAGATATTTATATGGTACACTTAAAATATAAATGAGATTAAAATTGTCCAACAAAACAACAGACTATCGAGGAGAAAATTGGTTTCTCATAAGAAAATAGAAAATGGAAGGCAAAAGCACGTACTTGAAATTGGTTTCCTAAGTTGGAAAATCGGTTTCTCCTTGAAACTACAAAACTTTGTTGCTTTCGAGTGCTTTTCAAATAAGCTATTTTGCGAAGCGAGCGTAGAAGTTTTCGAAATGCATTTGAATGATTACCAACATCTAATACACACTTTAATTCAATATCAAAACTTCCTTCATTCCTAAACTCCTCACAAGTTTCTTGAACACATCATTTGTAACCCCTTTCGTCAACAAATGTGCAAGTTGTTATTCATTTCGACAATACCCTAACCTCAGCTGGCCTCCACAGACCAGTTCCCTCAAGTAATGTAATCTCATCTCTATATGCTTTCTCCTCCCATGTACTATGAGATTCCTTGCAAGATTGATGGCTGAAATGTTACCAACCAAGAGCATGACAGCTTTTTCTGCATTGTTGTCAAACTCCTTCGGCAGATTCACAAGCCATACAGGCTGGCATGCAAACATCGACGCAACGATATACTCAGCCTCACAAGAATATAGTGCAACCACAAATTCCTTTTTAGAATACCAAGAGATTGAAGCTCCATCGAACATAAAGACATAACCATTCGTAGACTTTCGATCTTCCTTATCTCCACACCAATTAGAATTTGTGTAACCGCGTAACTCGCAAATGTTGCCCATATCAGTTGCGGGAAAGAGAATTCCACAGCCAAGAGTACCTTTGAGGTACCTTAGGATCCTCTTCATTGCTGCCAAGTGAGAAACCTTTGATCTCTCCATGAATCTACTTTCAATACCGACACTAAACGCCAAACATGGCTGCGTATTGCACAAGTAACATAACGATCCAATCAACCTCCTATATTAAGTTGCATCCACATTTTCCTCATCTTCGCTTTTGGACTGCTGCAACCTTGCTTCATCTGGTGTATTGGGAGCATTACAATGCTCCATTTGACAGTTTTCAAGATCTCAAGAGCATACTTTCTTTGATGCATGAGCAGTTCCAATTTTGACTTGTGGAACTCTCTGCCAAGAAAGTAAGTCATGGTGCCAAGGTCACTCATTTCAAACTCTTCCATAAGCTCACTTTTGAACTTAGAAATGAACACTTCATTGATGCTCGTAATCAATAAATCGTCCACATATAAGTAACGTATAATTATATCTTTGCTTGCATCCGTCTTCACATAAACATCATGTTCGGATACACAATTCTTGAAGCCAACCTCAACTACAAAAGCATATATGCGTTTGTTCCAAGTTCTAGGAGCTTGTTGCAAACCATAAAATGTCTTCTTCAATTTGTAGACTCTTCCCTCTTGATTCTTTACCACAAAACCATGGGTTGTTCTACATAGACTATTTTATATAGTCTCCAATCTAGCCACCGACGCAAACATCTCATCATAGTCTATACATTCTCTTTGCAAGAATCCTTTCACTATTAGTTGATCCTTATGCTTGACAATCTTGCCTTTTGGTTTTCCTTCACTTTATAGACCATTTCACATCGATTGACTTTTTCGCTTTGGTAAATTAACCAACTCCAAAGTACTATTTTTCTCAATAGATTCCAACTTTTCTTTTATCTCACACACCCACTTTGAATTACTTAATGCCTCCTTCGTGCTCACTAGCTCAGATTCAGCCCTAAGCGCAAAATGAATAAGATCATTAGCATTGTTGATCTCACTATCATGGAATACTTCACAATTTTGGAGCCTCTGAGGTAGACCTTTGTGCCTTATTGGCCGTCTATTAAATTCACATTTTCTATTTCAACTGGATGTTGGACCGTTTATGCAGAATCCTTATTTTCTATATTTTCCTATGGAAACCGGTTTCGTGAAATTGGGGAACCGGTTTTTGCTTCAAAATGTTCAGTCCCAGCAACTCCAAGATGCAAAATCTGTGGAGGAAACTGGTTTCTCTCATCAAAGAAACTTGTTTCTAGTACTGTCATGGACTTTCTTTTACTGTCATACAGTCTCAACTCGTCCACGAGTACATCTCAACTTATCACGATCTTCTTGCTACTCACATCAAACAACCTGTAGCCTCCGTTAGGATGATAACCAACTAGTAACATTATCTCTCATTTGTCATCCAACTTCTTTCAAAGCTGACCCATAATATGTCGAAATGCTACCGAACCAAAAAACTTCAAATGACTCAAACTTGGTTTAAGACAAGACCATACCTCTTCTTAGCAGGGTACCTATTCAACAAATAGGCGGCTGTAGAAACAGCTTCACCTCATAGTTCCTTCGGTAAGCTTTTTCCCTTTAACATGCTACATACCATATTCATTATTGAGCGATTTCTTCTCTCAACAACACCATTTTGCTTAGGCATATAAGGTGGCACAACCTCACGCGTCATACCCTCGCCATCACAATAAATCCCAAACTTATTCGAGGTATACTCACCTCCACCATCAGTTTTGAGAATTTTCAACTTATGAGCGCTTTGTCGCTCCGTCATGGATTTAAAACATTTTAACACATAAACACCTCATGTTTCCTCTTGATTAGATAAATCCATATCTTCCTACTAAAATCGTCAATAAAAGTGACAAACTACCTATTTTCACCATTTGAGTCAACTTGCATTAGACCACACACATCGAAATACACCACCCCAAGATGATATCTGGTCCTATGACCCGCATCCTTGATGAAACTATTCATGTGTTGCTTCCCTTGAACACACTCTTCACAAATTTCAGCTGGAATATTAATCTTGGGCGGTATGGTCACCATACCATTCCTTTGCAACGCGTCGAGGTCTCTAAAATTGAGATGTCCAAGACGGTAGTGCCACAACCACTCATCACGACTTACCTCTGTAGAAAGACACTCGTTCTCCATCACTTTGAACTGTATCTTGAAAGTATGATTTTCAGCCATGGGTGCTCTAAGAATTAAGACACCGTTTTGGTCCAATCAGCTTTTGTCCTAGATAGATCTATTTTTGACAATGCCATGTGAAATTCCTGGCAGCAGATACTTGATGTCACAGAGAATGTTATGACACGATGTCGACACTATGTTAGCAATTCACGATGCATCTGAAAGTGTAAATAACACGATAAGTTGTTCACCCGGTTCGGTTCAACAAACCTACATGCGGGGCTACCAAGCCGAGAGAAAGTTCACTATTAGCGATATCAATTTGAAGACCTACATTGACACACGGTTGCGACCTTCTCACTTAATCACTACCCAATGATTCTTTTACCTAAGTCTACTTAGATATGAGTTCTACTCACTCCCCTCAATCACGGTGATATCAACCTATTGACTAATTGAATTGTGAAGACACACTTCAAAATATCTTGATCTTGCTTCAAAGCTTCATCAAGAGACAAACACTCGTGCTTTAAAGCTTTGGTGATAAACTACCCTTACTGACAAATCCTAGTCGATGCACTTATCAATTGATAGTTGCTTGGCTCCCTGAGAAACTAAATTACACATTACAAGCTGTTACAAATCCTAACGATTACACAAATAACAAAAGCTATCTCTTCAAAATAATCCAGAGGCGCGACCACGGTTGTAAGGTTCTTTTCCTTTTATAGAAGCGATCCACGAAACTTGAGTCTTGGGCTTCCATAAAGATATCTAGGGTTCACTTAATTTACTCCTAAAACATGGTCTTTCCAACAACCAATTTAGGTTTAATTAAGTTCGACCTAACGTGAGCATGCTTTCTAATAACGGAAAAACAATATTTAGCGACTCAACAAACTTCGAAAAATCTCGGGAACAAGCAGTTCTGCGAGCAGAATGTCCCTTGAATGTCATAACATACATTATGACATCGATCTATTTCTAAATTTCCGGCCTGACTTTAGCTTCGGTTGTTGTCTTTTAACATCCTTAGCGGTGGATTTATCTTCATCTCTGAATGTCATGACATCCATCATGACATTGCTAAAACCTAGTTTTACCAACATAATGCCAACTTAAAACACTAACAAACTCCCCTTTGGCACATTTTGGCTAAAACTACCTAACACATCGAGAGAACCTATCGTGAGAAGACAATAAACTAGTTCTAAGTTTTCCTAAGCTTTCCTAAGCTGGTAACTAGAACTTAGAAAAGATAAATTCTACCCATACAAAAATCCCACATTCCACAATTGCCCCATATACAAAATTTTAAGCAGTACATTTTCCCAAAGTCCCAAGTCCCATACTCTTGTCATACGTGGTTCTTCTCCCCTTTTAGCCATAAGGGCCAAAGGAAACAATACAAGTTCCCCAAACTTTTAATCAAGCGATTACGAAACAATTATACCGGCATATAATTAAGTACCGGCATTGTTTTGAGGGTACATTTTGTCGGGGACATTACTGATCATCAATAAGGATTACAAACATTCAAACAAAATTGGAAAAATACAAGAATCAAAGCGAGCGAACATTTGAGAAAATTGACAAAGCAATGCAGCGAGGGAGCAACATCTCAGTGCTTTCTTCTCCGGAAGAAGCCTTGTGGAAGGAAGCATCTTCAGAGCCTTCTTTGTCAGCAACTTCTTGGTCAGCATCATCATCTTCCTCCATATGAGTAGCAGAAGTATCACCATCAAGCCTTTCTTCCTCGACCTCTATGTCTTTTTCCTTTTCAAGGTAGAAATCGAGCTTCAGGGGTCTCTTCGCTTCAAGTTCCCTACGGTGTCTTTTACACGCTATGACATCATCTTACGAGAGTGGCTTTGACATTTGATGTCTCGGTGATGTCATGACAATGTCGAGTACTTCCTTGAAATAGCTTGTAGTGGAAGCCAGGGAAGGAGCTCTTTACATCTTGAATCTCTATTAACGAGTAATTGTTGGTGGGTTATAATACCACACAAGAGGGATGGAAATGCTATTGGTCCTTTTATAGCATAGCGTCGGCATGTTTAAGGATCGATCAAAGATGTAGCTTCCATAGTCGAACTTTGCCTTTGTTCCAACGAAAAATGAACCTCCCAGGACCAATGGAGATGGTTGACTTGTGATTCGTGGGAACCCGTTGGCTGCACCAATCTTGTGTAGAATAGCAAATTTGACACTTAATTTGCTAGCGACTTTCCTTCAAAGGCCAATGTTTTACACCTTGGCGTTATCGACACACTTGATTGTCGGTTTCTTCAAGCTCGGGTTGAGCCTCATCGATCTCCTAAGTACTTGTTGATTACACTTGAGGAAAACTTCCTTTTCTTCCTCGACAAACACGTCTTAAAATCATTGATCTTCCATCGGCACAACCATTTGATAGGTTCACAATAAACTCCTTCACGGACCTTCATAACAATTTGAGAATTTCACCAGTTCTCATCGTGACTTCCTTGATCGGTCGATTACTTCTTTGCATTCAAGAGCATCTTTGTGCAATTCCTTTCTAGTGCAATTCTTTTCGGACACACATACTTCCACACCGCTAGCACTTTCGGTGGTGAAAGGAAATGTTGTCAATGCTACTTCGGAACAATGGGCACTTTCCCAGAACGGTCCTTTCTTGAGTGAATGTCGGAGACATTCTACGGAACATCAAGATCGAAACATCGATGCGAGGACTCGGTGCTTTCCTTTTCCTCACAATTGAGGTGCTCTTTGTCTTAGAAGTACCACACTCTTCATCTTACTCTTCCCTTTGGAAGTTTTAGCCTTCTCTTTACCATATTCTTCCAGTCTTGTTCACGGCCTTAGAAGGCCTATGAGAGGTTTAGTAACCTTCTCTGAGCAGGACTTGGAATAGCATTTGCTTTCCTTTCCTATTCATTACCCTCAGCTTCTGGGATTAACTTTTCTATGAGGTCATTATCGGAAAACTCTTCATCTAGATTGATGATGTGAGAATCAACATTACGATTAGTGTTTTCTCGAGAAGACTCTTCGGTTGCCATCATCTTGATTTTCGGAATTTCTTCATGAATGCTATCGAGAGATGTTATCGGCGGCGCGGGGGAGGTTTATCGGAGCACTATGATCGAAGATTTCTCAGAACCTCATCGAAAATCTCATTCACATTTGCAGCGGAGATTCAATTATTAACATTGTTACATCCTTGGGAGCGGAAGGATTTACATCATTTTCACGGGGAATCAACATCATCACCGGATGTCTTGACATTCGATTGACATCTGGATCAATGCTAAGCTAGGGCTAGCGGACTTATAGTCGAGGCGAAATCCCGACCAGACTTATTCTCATTTAGGATATCGGACACTATCCTAGCTATGGCCTCATGTGACCTAGATCCTTCTCTATTTACTAGTCACAGGGAAGCAGAGGATGAAGGTGAGAGGTCTTACACGAAGGAGATATTTGTGTCCTTCTTGCATTTCTTGTAACGCTTCTTGACCTTTTACGGGTTAGTGGCCATGTATGCGGTGGTGTCACTCGAGCTTGACTTGCATGGCTTGTGTTTGCTCGACTTGACCATGGGAGAGATGGAGATCTGATTCTTGAGATGATGAGGATGATGAAGACATTTTTTGATGGTTGTTGAGGAGGATGAAAGCGAAAATAGGGTTTCAAGGTTTCTTTTGAGAAGAAAGGATGGTACTACTTTCAAAGAAGAAACTATTATATGAGGATGTCTCTTCCTATTCTTGGACTTCTTAGAATAAGGAGGAAAATACCCGATAACCCTTTAAACAAAGTTGAGATAAACACTCCCTTTCATCACTTGTTGTAGGCTCGGTTAATTGCTACAACTTCACATATTGACAAGTACCAGGTTTGTCTCTCAAGGTCTTAAGTTGACTAGTTTTAAGAGCTTTAGTAGCAATGTCACGATACAATGTCATGACATCACGTATGACATTGTGATCGGTCGACATCTGTTTTATCAAATTATCTTAAGCAGTTTCTCCCGGTTGCTATGTATTCAACTTTAACATTGTATAAAGTTAAGCAGTTTTGCTTGGCGATCAAAACATGAGATTGTTTCTCAGAAGGAACATCCATCAGCGAGCTTTTACCCAAGTTTTGATCAATACTTTCCCCTTTGGTTTTCTTGGACAACTTCAAATGTGGAGGGTGAGAGTCCTAGTGTACGCCATTATTCAATCGAGCTTCTTGACATAATTCCTTGCATACTTGCTTTGTGAAGGAATTGTTGAGCCTTTCATCAATGTGTCGACATTCCTCCGGATACTATGTTATTAACATGGATGGATGCCACCATGATCTTTCCCTCGTGAAAGGGTTTGATTCGGGACTCCTCTCATGTATCCATAGATTTTCTTTTTGTCTTTGAACAATCTTGGTATCCTTGACTCCCCTATAGGCTGATCCTTTTCATGCTTGAGGTGTGGATGACGGATACTTGCTTACAACTTTACTTCCTCTTCATCTTTGTGCATGGAACTCATAGATGACAGTGGTGCTCTCGATTCCCACTTGTAGCGGTTGTCCTTTGATCGACTCCTCTCATAATCATAACTTGATCACCATTGATTACAAGACATTCGGACTTAGTGGGCGATTGTGAATCCCATCACATGGTGACTTATGCTAATGAGATTTGCGGTCAAACCTTTTACCGCAATACTCCATTTAGGCTTGGAGCTCCAGACCAGTTTGTGTTTCCAATGCCTTTGATTTCTCCTTTAGCTCCATCTCCACAAGTAACAAAGCTGACAAAATGAGGTTTAACATCTTCAAGAAGATTTACATCTCCGGTCATGTGCTTGGAACACCTTTGTCACCAATCTTTCTTGGTAGACACACTAAGAGTGTTAGCTACCGAGAACGATCTTCTTCTTCCCTTGAGAGTATGATACCATTGGTTTTAGGCTTCACATAAGACCCTTGATTAGGATATCCATGAAGTGCATGCAGAAAGATTTTATGTGACCAAACCTTCCACAATAATGACATCTCCATCTTTGAAGCTGTTTGATCATGTTTCTATGATTTTGATGTTGCACCCAATGTTGTGACATCTGCTTTGACATTGGTTATTAGGTCCGTTCTTCCTTTTGTTATAGACAAACTTCTTAGTCTTCATATACCACAGGCGGACTGTTCAGCGGCTTGTGGTATGACATCTTCTTTGTCATTGACTTCGGGTTTGTTCCATTCGGTTGTTGCAAATCTCTTTGCGGTCCATGCTTTGAGCTAGACACATTTCTGTTTTGGGTTTGTGACACTTTGACATTGTTTTCCTATGACTCTTCTTCTTAATGTCACCAACGAGGTTGCTTTTCGACCACATATCCTAGACCATGCTTATTTCACGCATTTTGTCAGTAAGAATTTCTTCCAACTTATCGATACGGATGTCAACATTTTGTGATTTAGACATCGATCAAGTTTGGAATTGACATAACAATATCACTATTGAGGTGATTTATAGTGGTACGTGTTTTCCTCTTTCGACCTTGACTTCACATTCTCGACTTCAACTTCTCAATCGACTTTTTCTGCTCCTCATTCTGCGACATGCTTCACCATTTTTATACACAACTTCTGTAGTTTTAAGCTTTTCAAATGTCACTTCCTCATCACTAGAATCCATATCGAGTTGTACACTCCGAGAGAGCGTTGACAAGTTTGGCACCTTCTTCCTCAGATTCACTTCACGAATCACCATCGGACCAAGTGACCCATTCCTTTCTTTTGTTTCTTGAGAAAGGTGGGACATTCGACTCTAATATGTCCAAATCCTTCACATTCATGGCATTGGACTTTCTGCCTTGACTTCCTTTTCCTCGACTTGGATCTTCTGCTGGTCATAAGATCCTGAGTGTCGAGATGGAATGTCCTTGACATTTGACCTTGACTTTGGATCAATCTTCTGATCGGTTTGTTGGTGTCTTCAAGCATGGCAATAGCTTGAGATATCTTCTCTTCATCTTCCACCTTGCATCCTTCTTGATGTTGGATACAAGTGCTATGCTCTTGTTTTTCTTGTCAGCAGTTTCATGATTCCCATCTCAAAAGTCATAAGGGATCCAATAAGTTCTTCAACCTTCAGTCTTGATGTCTTGAGCCTCCTCTGCAGTGACTTTCATTTGCAAATCTCTTAGGCAAGGATCGAGAATCTTTCTCACCGCTTCTCTTGACATCTTTTCACCAAGTGCTCTGAGGCATTGGAAATTTCCAAAATATTCATGTGAAATTCATGAATATTCTCATCTTCCTTCATCTTCAAATTCTCAAATTTGGTAGTGAGCATCTGAAGTCTTGACATCTTCACCTTGGATGTTCCTCATGAGTAGTTACGAGGTGTCCCAAACATCCTTGGCCATCACATTGATGAACCGGTCGAAGATATTCTGTCAATACCATTGAGCAGAGCATTCAATGCTTTAGAGTTCCTAGAGCTAGCTCTTCTTCCTCTTTGCTCCATTCCTCCTCGGGTTTCAAGGCAGTAGTGCCATCTTTCTCAAGCTTGGTGGGATGTTTCCATCCTTTATCGGTGACTCTCCAAGCTTTAATGTCCTTGATCTTAAGAAGGCAACCATCGAGGTTTCCAGTAATCATAATTAGACCCATCCGAGAATAGGTGGTCTTCCTCCAAATCCTCCTTCTTTATCCATTCGCGGAAACTATTATCCTAGATCTCACCCAGAAATGGCGGGTGCTGATGCCATTGAAATTCGGCAGGGATACTTGATCACAGAGAATGTTATGACACTATCGACACTAATTCACCACGATGTCTGACGATAAATAACACAATAAGTTGTTCAGTTCGGTTCAACAAACCTACATACGGGGGCTACCAAGCCGAGGGAGAAAGTTCACTATTAGCGGTATCGATTGAAGACCCTACACCCACACACGGATTGTGCTTCTCACTTAATCACTACCCATGATCCTTTTACCTAAGTCCTACTTAGATATGAGTTCTACTCACTCCCCTCAATCACAGCGGTGATATCAACCTATTGACTAATTGAATTGTGAAGACACACTTGATAAAATATCTTGATCTTGCTGAAAGCTTCAATCAAGAGACAAACACTCGTGCTTTAAAGCTTTGGTGATAAACTACCCTTGACAAATCCTAGTCAATGCACTTATCAATTGATAGTTGCTTGGCTCAGAAGAAACTAGAATTACACAATTACAAGCTGTACAAATCCTAACGGTACACAAATAACAAACGCTATCTCTTCAAAATAATCCAAGGCGCCGAGTTGTAAGGGTTCTTTTCCTTTTATAAAGCGATCCTGAAACTTGGTCTTGGGCTTCCATAAAGATATCTAGGTTCACTTAATTTACTCCTAAAAACATGGTCTTTCCAACAACCAATTTAGGTTTAATTAAGTTCAACCTAGCCCACGTGAGCATGCTTTCTAATAACGGAAAAACAATATTTAGCGACTCAACAAACTTCGAAAAATCTCAGAACAAGCAGTTCTACGAGCAGAATGTCACTGAATGTCATAACATACATTATGACATTGATGAAATTTCGACCCGACTTTAGCTTCCGATTGTTGTCTTTTAACATCCTTAGCAGGTAGGATTTATCTTCAATCTCTGAATGTCATGACATCCATCATGACATTGCTAAAGCCTAGTTTTACCAAACATAATGCCAACTTAAAAACACTAACACGATGGAAGCTATTGAATTGGTTCATCATATGAAGACTAAAACTAGAGGTAAAATAGCTGAGATAACACTTAAGTTGGATATCAGTAAAGTTTACGACAAAATTGATTGTGATTATTTGAAGGACATTCTTTCTGTTATGGGGTTTTTCCAAAAATGGATAGGGTGGATCATGTAGTGTGTTGAAATAGTGGATTATTCTGTGCGAGTTAATGGTTCTATGGTCTGTCCGATAACTCCTGGGCGTGGCTTACGTCAAGGAGATCCTTTATCGCTGTACATTTTTATTCTGTGTGCTGAAGGTCTCTCAGATCTTATTAAGAAGACAAAAATTAGGGGTAATATCCATGGCATTAAGATTTGTAAGAATGCTCCCATTATTTCTCACCTCTTGTTTGTCGACGATTGCTTCTTGTTCTTTAGAGATACTACTGAGGAGACCAATGTCATGAAGGATATTCTTGCTACCTATGAGGAAGCTTCTGGTCAAGCTATTAATTTTCAAAAATATGAATTCTATTGTAGTAGAAATATTGACACTACCTCTAGAAACACCTTGGTTTCAATTCTAGGAGTCCAACAGGTATTGGGTACATGTAATTATCTCAGGGTTCCGTCCATGATTGGTAGAAACAGGCGAGCAACTTTTGGATTTATTAAGGATAAAATCTGGAGGAAAATTAATTCTTGGAGCAGTAAAAATTTGTCTCAAGCTAGTAGGGAAACAATGATAAAGTCTGTGTTGCAATCGATTCCAACTTACATTATGAGTATTTTTCTTCTTCCTTCTTCGTTGACTGGTGAGATTGAGAAGATGCTCAATTCTTTTTGGTGGGGGAATAAGCGGGGCTCGGCTAAAGGTATTCACTGGCTTTCTTGGGATCGTTTATCTATGCCTAACTGTGATGGTGGTATGGGCTTCAAAAGCATTAGTGCTTTTAATCTGACTATGTTTAGTAAGCAAGCGTGGAGATTTATTTCTAAGCCAGATTCTCTCGTTCATCGCCTCTACAAAGCTAGGTACTTTCCTAACTTGGATTTTTTTGACTCTGTTCTTGGTCACAACCCTAGTTATGTCTGGCGTAGTATATGGAATTCTAAAATTGTTGTTAAAGGTGGCCTGAAATGGAGTATAGGTTCTGGTACGAATATTTCGATTTGGGACCCAAATTGGATTTCGGATGGTACTGTGTTGGTGTATCCTTAGCCTCATTATCTTGTTGTGAGTAACCTTATAGTTTCAAATTTAATGACTCCAAATGGTAAATTATGGAATCATGACTTGATTTCTACCATTGTTGATGATGGTACTGCCCAAAAGATTTATAATACTCCTCTGTTCAGCGAGGTACATAGAGACAAATTGATTTGGAAGTAAAAAAATGATGGAAAATTCTCAATTCGCAGTGCATACAGTGTTTGTATTAATAATATCATTGACACTTCTCATCTTCGAATCAAAGACAGGTGGAATTTGATTTGGAATATTAAGTCCCCTCATAGGATTACGAATTTCTTA
Organism: Vicia sativa; assembly: GCA_021764765.1. Classification (NCBI taxonomy): domain Eukaryota; kingdom Viridiplantae; phylum Streptophyta; class Magnoliopsida; order Fabales; family Fabaceae; genus Vicia; species Vicia sativa. The sequence continues at coordinate 57,788,365 of CM038795.1, read as the reverse complement.
TGGCGTCTATGTAGAGATTGTGTGCCAACGAGAAGAAGATTGCTGGATAAAGGTGTCGATTGTTCCTCGGGTTGTGTGGGTTGTGGTGTAGGGGAGGAGAATAACTATCATATGTTTATCCAGTGTCCTAAGAGTATTACTTGCTGGAGGATAGCATGTCTCTGGGCACTAGTGTAGCGCATTAATGAGCATGAAGAGATGTTTGTTTCACCGATCTTTTCTTTTTTGCAGGAGGCCACTAAAGACCAACAATCTTTATTCTCAGCCATCTTATGGAGCATATGGAAAGGTAGGAACAACCTTGTCTGGAACCAAGAGGAAGATACTCCAGTTTCTATTTGTCAGAGAGCGACTCAAGTATTGACAGGATGGAGAGAGGCTCAACAATTCCTGTCCACAAATTCGCCGACCACTTCTTTAATAGACAATGTTAGATGGACTAAACCTGCTCGAGGCCGGCTTAAATGTAACATTGATGCATCTTTCTCAAATAACAAGGTAGGCTTTGGGGCGTGTATTAGAGACGATGCAGGTTCTTTTATTGCAGCTCGTACGAATTGGTTTTCTCCTATTGTAGATGTTGCTACAGGGGAAGATCTTAGTCTCCTCTCTGCTTTAAACTGGGCTAATGAATTAGGTTTGGATAACATGGATTTCGAGCTTGATGCCAAGTGTGTGATGGACAGTATCACAGTTCTAAAACTCAATGACTCAGATTTTGGAGCTATTGTTAGTGAATGCACACGATTACTAAATCTCTTTTTCAGGAACTCTCATATGAAGTTTGTTCGAAGAAAAGCTAATGAAGTTGCTCACGCTTTAGCGAGGGCGGCTCCAGATTTTACTAGTTTTCATATATTTGATGATATCTCAACATATATTCATAACATTATTATTATTAATGAAATGAGTTAATATTTTTCTATAAAAAAAATTATTTTAATCAATTATAATGGTGAAAAATAAAATGATATTTATTTATTTATCAAAATGAGACTTATTTAGAAAGCATAGAGTAATTTTGTTGAGATGTCGGGTTAAACTAATTTTCTTGATTGATGTCATAAAGTGCTACTATAATCTTCATATGATAATCATGCAATGTGAACACATGAAAAAGATGGCATGACTTTCTTTCTTATTCACCTTTTTTTTCTTCCACATGTTCAACATACTAATGTGAATGCGACAAAGAGACTTTATATAGAAAGTGACAAACAAGGATTAAAAAAAGAGAGAAAGGCTGCTATGTAGATTTGTAATCAAAGAGAGATTGCAGTGCAATGAACCTTGTTAGGGAAGTTATTGATACAAAATGATACAATGTATGTACTACAATCGTACTGTACTAATTATCAGATACTACGTTGGTTTAATCATGTCGGATTATGTTGAGAGAATATTAGATTTGAAGAAAACAAAAATGGCAATATTATTATAAAAACATGTGTGACGGTTAAATCCATTTTGTTCATGTCGTTTTTGCGTAGCCTAGTCATCCACTTAAATTTGAAGGACCTCAAAGACATTACCATACTTAAATTTGATTTGGAATACCGTTATCTCTTTCAAGTTCAAAGCGTTCTGTGGGAGGATTTTTATTAATAGATTGTCGACGAAAGATTTATTTTTGATTAGAGGTATCAACATTTAGGTGGTTAATCTTTCTTGTGTTTTTTGTGAGTTGGATGATGAAACTTTGATTCATTCTCTATCATATTGCTGGTTGCAAAGATAATTTGGAGGGAAGTAATGAAATGGATAGGCTTCCATAAATTTTCAGCCTCTTGTTTCAAAAGTAGTTTTTTATTATGATTCAATTTTTGTAAGGTGAAGAAGGTTAAAGCAGGTAGAGAAGATTGTATATGGTTGGCAATTTGCTGGACTTTATGGCTTTTGAAGAACGACATCATTTTCAGGGGTCACTATTCGAATGTGATATACATATATAGTGTGGAATATTAAAGCTATGGTGTGGAGGTGGTCATTTATAGGAGAAATTAGTCATTCTAATTGCAACTTTTATTATGAGTTTAGCAAAAACTCTTTGTTCTACTTATCTTAATGTAATTGGTGAATAATTTTTCTTTTTGCCGAGTCTCGCGTCTCTCAAACTTTTTTTGTATTCAGGTTTGAGAATATTTAGTCCCCTCTTTAATATATCTTACTTACAAAAAAAAAAATACTTACCATACTTTAAACAAAAAGGGACGAAATCTACTCAAACAAATTAATTATCAATTAAAATTTACTTAATTTCATAATTTTATATAAGTACATGTAGAGCTGTCAAAATGGACTACCCGACCCTAAACGAGTTGACCCATGCGGGCCTCAGACTTTTCAGGACTGGACCCAAAAAAATCCATATTTAAAAAATGGGCTACCCGACTTGTCAAAATGGGCTATCCGGTCCTAAATGGGCCTAGACCCTAAACAAGCCCATTTCTTAAAAATTTAAAATTTTCTCTTTATTTTTGTAATTAACCATAAAATTGCATGCAATAATACTTACATATATATATATATATATATATATATATATATATATATATATATATATATATATATATATATATATATATTTTCATATCAAAATTTCTAAATAATTCATATAAGTTAACAATTTAAATGTAAAACAACACATTAACTTAATTCAAACTATCCAAAATACATCACAAATTATTCAATGTAGTACACAAAAATAAATAACTTGTTCCAACAAATTTTAAGTTATAAATATTCATGACAACTATAATGTTATAACAATTCTAACAACAAATTGTTATAAAATTTTATAACAATTATAATTTGGAAATGATAAATTCTAATTATATTTTTTAAAAATTATTTTTTATCGGGCTGGTGGGCAACCCATGGTCCATACAGGATGACCCATATTTTTTAGGACTTTTTAGGGTCAGGCTAAAAAAAGGTCCAGAAATAAATGGGCTCGAAAAATAAGGCTCAGGCCTTAACTTTTTTCGGGCCCGATAGACCAGTCCATGAGTTTCTATCCAATATTTTGACACTTCTAAGTACATGTGCATATAAAATAGTTATTGTTTAGTTTGAGAACGAAAATTGAGTAGTGAGACAGGAGAATATGATTTCGGAGCAATGAAACAAGTTTTTTCATACGATTGAAAATTATGAATTTATAAAGTTAGTATTTCAATATTTAAATTAGTTATAAGTATTATGAGAGTGAGAATGAATTAAATATTTGGAATGACGATGATTCAATGAAAATTACTATAAGTTGTAAGTTGATTCAATATTATTAATTCTAATTATCATCTTTAATCAACATTCTATTTGTTTTTATTTGCATATCCGAGTTTTTAATAACGGTTCGTATAAAACGACTTATTTCAAAAACTCTTCTGCTCAAAGTCTTCGATAAATAAGTTTTGGAAACCAAAATTTTCTAAACTTTTAAGTTGGGTATCTATTCACCCCCATCTAGGTACGTTGTCATCGTCTAACAAGTAGCATCAAGAGTCTGGTTCATTCCGACTTCAACATTCATTAGAAAATGGCTTACGAACCTAAAGGGGGTTATAATAAAGCCCTAATTTTCACAAGAGAAAACTATAGTTATTGAAAAACTTGTATGTAAGTTCATGTTAGCTCATATGACAAAGGTGTTTGAGAATCCATTCAAAATGGTCTAATAATGGTGACATATGATTTTGAGGAAGATAATAAGAAGTGGTCTTATGATTGGAAAGTAAAGAACATCATCATATCCGCTCTTGGTGTTGATGACTTCTATCGCATTTCCCATTGTAAAACCACTAAAGCCTATGTGGGACACTTTACAAGTTACCTATGAGGAAACTAACAAGGTCAAAGAAGCTAGGGTTAATACACTTAATCAAGAGTTTGAACTCTTTTGCATGACACGGTAAAACCATTGTGGAAATGCAAAAGTGATTCCCGCATCTTATTAATCGTTTAAATTTGCTAAATAATCCTATTTACAATGCTATTGCTACTAATAAGGTTTTGAGATGTCTTACTAGGAATTGGCAACCAAAGGTCACTGCGTTCAAGGAACCCAATAATCTTGGAACACTTGATCTCACTAATCTGTTTGGAAAATTAGAAGAGTACGAGCAATAACTCAATTGCTTGGAAAAATATGAAAGGAAGCTTGAGAAAAAGAAGAGAAAGGAAAAAGACACCAACAAGGAGAAAGGGTTTAAGTCTACAACTCTTACGGCCTCAAGTTCAAGGTCCTCAAAGGATGAGCATTATTATGATAAGGAAGCTAGTAACAATTATGATTCAGATGATGAAGAGATGAGCCTATTTGTCAAAAGATATCACAAGTACTTGAAAAAGATAAAGTAAAAAGAAGATTAACAAAAGAAATATTAAGCCTACTAGATGATGAACGTCTTCCAAGGAAGAAAAATACAAAGAGATAAATGTCACTCTTGAGAAAAAGAAGAAGAGGAATCAAAGCAAAAGTCGTGACAAACCTATAAATACCTATGTGGCTTGGGGAAGAGACATTAAATCCTCAAGTGATGAGGAATCTAATGATGATGAAGATGAATCGACATACTTTTGTTTTTCAACTCACCTCAATAATAGAATAAAGAAGGAACACAAACCATCCAAGTATGATGAAGTATGCCTCTCCGGCCATTATTATGAAGATGACAAGAAAGAACTCAAAGTGTATAGAAGTGATAATATTCATCTTTCTAATCATCATCAAATAAGTAAGGAGGATAAGGTAAACTATTTTCAAAATAAATATGTTAATGAATTGTCTCATATTGATTTACTTGAAGCTTTTGAAAACTTACATACATAAGCTATTAAAGCATTCAAAAATTTAGCTTCAAATAGAAAAATTCTTTCTTGTTTGGAAGCAAAACTTTCAGAAAATGAAAATAAAATAGAAGCTCTGAAGATATCTCTTGTAGGTACTCATAAAGTCAAAAATAAGATGGATGAAAATCTTTTTAACTTTGGAAGTGATACGTGTTACATTTGGAAAAAAGAAATTAAAACTCTTAAGGCCAAATTAACAAAGGCTCAAAAGTTGAGAAACATTTCAAGTCACCTTGTATTTGAGAGAATAAAGGGATTGCCAAATTCAAAGGATTATAGCTTGGTCAATTTGTATCACCTTGATCCCATTATTTTTGCATAATAATCTTCGAGGTATCTACTACAACATTGTTTCAATATGTAAGGCTTGAATATGCAAAGAAGATCATCTAACGTTTGAAAACATTACAAGTCCTTTGAGAAAACCATTGAAATCCCTAACTTGAATTTAAGAGATCATAACTTGGTCAATTTTCATCTCCTTGAGTTCATTATTTTTTCAAAATAAACTAAAGGCTGTCTACTACAACTTTGAATCAAGTATTATGAGCAAACAATGTGTGGAAAGTTATGGAATTGATGGAAATCTTATAGGTCATTTGTGGATTTCTCAAGAAATTTTCATCATCTTTCAAGGATCATAAATCTCTAAATTTTTATGATTTTTGAGTGATCTAAATTCTAAAATTTCATTTGAAGGGTCTACTTCATTTCATATTCAAGGGCCAAGAGCTAATTTTGAGTGGAAGGCCAGGTAAGTTTAAAGATCAATATAGGTCATTTTGAAGGTCTATACTTAGAATTTTTGTAAGTAACACAAATCCTTGAGTTATTCCTAATTTCAAGAGAGTATAAGTTTGCGCTCAAGCATCCAAATGCAAATTTTCTTGGCATATTCCAAATATTGTGGAAAGGTCTTCCAAATGCAAAAGGAATGAGTCCAAAAAGGTCCCTGAGTTGTTTGCACCATGGTTGTAAAGTTGATGCTTTAAAACTGAAAAATGTCACTTCAAGTCAGAAGTGAATTATTCAAATGTGGCTTTTAATCACCAAATTACCACGTGATTTTCACTTAAACATGATTAGAAAATATGCTTGAATCATTTTGAGTGTCAAAACACATCATTTGGATAAGTTTTGATGAGCTTCGAGTCACACTTTCTTTATGACCAAGGGTGTGCACGAGTTCCTCTCAAATTGCATCATCTACCCTCCCTCAACATTTCAATCTCTTATCCTATAAATAATAACCTCATTTACACAAGCTTTTGATAGCCAAAACCACCCGACAAAGATTCCATACCAATCTTGAGCTCGAACTTTGTTTTTTCATTTCCTCACCTTAATCACTCAAAAGGTCCATGCAACAACTTCATTGAACTTCATTGAAGCTAATCAAAACTTTAGCAAGAAGAATCGTGACTTAAATCAAGCTACATAAGTCCAGTTTCATATCTCACAAGTTGAACTTCATTTTGGTAGAATTCTCCACTAAATTGCTTCGAATTTGTTGCTACAATGTAGCCCTTGGTTCACTGATGCTCATAGCATCATCAATTTTAATTGTGGATTCGTTTGGTACCCCTGTTTTTGAAATTTCTTTTTCAATTGTTCTTGGTTTTTTTCAAAACGAGTGGGCTATGGTTTATAAAATTTTTCGCAAGCATGTGGTTGAGATCGTCTTGAAGAGACGAATCCAAGGATGTCACTCACGAATTCTAATTTTTCCATTTGAGAAACCTGCAATTCATGTGATTTTGTTGACTTTTCAATGTTCTGGAGGTTGAAGACAATGACATGGATGTCTTCAATCAATCAAAACATGACACTTGTTTTTATTTTATTTTTTCTGATTTTTCAAATATGATTCAGTGGTCCTTTCACTAATGATCATGACATGCACAACGTACCAGATCCATTGTATTTGATTACTAACGCATTTTGACACTTATCAGATGGTCCATTTTTTTTTCTGATTTATTTTCTTTTATAAATTTGCTTTTATTTTGAAAAATTAATAACTATTTCATTTTAATTTTGAAAAATACCAAAGTCTTTGCCATTTTTTTTTTTAATTTTCTCTTTCTGATTTATATTTTTTTTTTCAGATTTATATTTTTGATTTTATTTTGACTTATTCCACTTGATTTTGCATTTTAAAAAATAGTTTCTGATTTTTAAAAATTTCAAAAAAAATTGTCAACACTTATTGACTTTTATTTGACCTTTGGTAATTTTCTTGGATTTTCATTTGGTGTTTTAATACCTTTTGTGTATTTCATCAATAATTTCAAATTAAATAACCATTTTTAAATTATTTATATATATTATTTTAATTTATTTTTATTTTTATTTGGATTGATTTTGACTTGGTGATATAGTGACATATTTTGAGTCCTAAATTTCATCATCAAAGGAATTTGGATGTTGTTAGGTCAAAAGACCAAATCCACCAAAATAGTTGATTGATTTTGATGAAGTTAGACCTAATGGTGATTCATCTGAGACATGGATTTCACTGTGACATTCTCTTTTCTTCTTCATCTTATTCCCCTTCTTCTGCACCTATTGATTGATTCTTAGTGGTCCAAACTTTATGTTTGTAAGACCAAGTATGATTAGGTGTTGAGCTATGGCCAAAAACTTTGACACTCATTGTTAGGAGGCTTTTATTCTATCAATACTCTAATGAGTCTTCATCAATTTTGACCTAGGCTCAAGACTCAAATCATCATGTATCATATCATTTGGATTCCTCCCTCCATTTCTCTTTCCTTGAGTGATTCTTAATGGCTCAGAATTTATGTTTTCAAGCCCAAGGATGATTAAATATTGATCTATGGCCAATAAATTTAAAAGTTCATTCTTAGGAGGATTTGATTCTATCAATTCTCTAACGATTCTTCTTCAATTTTGACGTAGACTCAATGTTCAAATCATTATGGATCATTCCTCTTAACCTCTAACTATTAACAATTAACTACTAACTTCTAACCATTAACTTCTAACTTCTAACTTTACTTTTATTGATTTGCTTTATTTAGAATTCATTTTCATGTTTATGTTTATGATTTTTTTTCTTTGTCCAATTTGACTTCTACTTCTACTTACACTTTTTCTTTTGTCCATTTGGACACTTTATTTTATGCTTAAAACACTAATGAAAGACATAACCCTAAAAAATGTTAATGAGGACTTGGAGTTGGTTACTATACCCTTTTCTTAGAGATTGAATATTGGACTTAAGATTAGAAACGTGGACCTTGGCTTTTTTGATTCCTCTATATACAAATGTTACTCTGCTCAAATTTTGTCTAAGTCCTTGGGGTTTACTCTAAAGGTATTAGTTTGCGTTTGTTCTTATGCAGGTGTTATTTTGAATTCAAGAAAGTTCATATGATACATTGAAGTTTTGAAATAAAAAATGAAGACTTTTCTTGGTTCTTGATTAATCTAAGGTATTATTTTATCTGAGCTTGGTATTTGTCTGAGTATTATGCTTATTTAGTTTCTAATTCAACTGATAAAAATTCTACATTGACATCTTTATGTCAATTGTTGGCTTCTTGTTTGTTATACTGTTATTTTTCTTAGCTTTTACTTTGTGATTTAGGATAGTCACTTCATGTCCTCACATATTCTATAATTTCAAAAATCTTTTCTCTCTTTTCAAAACTCTTCTTGTTTTTCTAACTTGAACCGCTTTCATAATAAACTTGGACTTAGGTCCATGCATTTTCAAAATATTTTTCCTAATTAAACCCTTAATCAAATTAACCATACTTTGCAATCTTTTTATAAGACTAAAAGTTATTAACCTCACTCAAACTACTTTTCCGCTTTGGCTTTTTATTTTAATTTTTTTTCAAAAGATTATACTCTTGTCGATTCTTGTAGTGATGCAAACTACTATACTTTTACGAAATGTAGTGAAGTGAGAGATTTTCTACTTGGGTGTTGGGTGATGCTTTGTTGATGTTAAATCCAGCTATATCATCCACTTCGAAATCATGCAAATGCTCATTTCTAATAATTGTGGGTAGTAAGTATGTTTTCCACTCGAATATGACGAGATGTCTCTTCTTAAAATTAACCAACACATAACTTTTTAAGAAATTTTGAGTTAAACTACGAGTGCCTTGATCCTCTATTGCACGAGTGAGGTATGTAGGCACAAAGGTTTGTAACCGCAGAGGGTGCAAAAATTATAAAAAAACTTCTTTTTTCATATGCACTATCTATTTTGTACATATTTTTATATATCCAAAATACACATATTTTCAAAGAGGTTCATACGAAATACCTTAGATGTTTAGGGTGTTAATACATTCCCTTTGCATAATCAACCCCTTACCTTGATCTCTTACTTCTTTGGGTTTTATTCGTTCTTTTCCCATTTTCTTTGGAAATAATAAAGCGCGGTATCGAATTTCACTGATTACGAGTTAAGTCAATCAATGACTTAGTCTCAATAATTTTACCGCTACAGTTGTCTTCGTCTAACAAACTAGTACCTTGTGATGCATCGAATACTCCTAGTGGATATGACATCAAGGTTTCGTTGATTGGTATGGAGAACTTGAAGGCGAGTGATGCTTGTGGTCCGGTGGAGAGACATGAATGGCCTAGATCGTAGGTGAAATTGGAATCATATCTACTTTGTGAGAAAAGAGTGATATGAGCATATTATGGAGGTTGTGATAAATCTGCACGATCTCTCTATCTATGGATCAACAAGAATAGTTGGAGTTTTGTGAGGTTCTTCATTTGTGATTCACCATTTTAATGTTTGATAGAGTGTTGAAATCTTGTATGAACGTTGCACAGACGATGTCATTACTCCTTTTGGAAAGAAGTCACTCACCCATGCGTGAGTTTAATCAATTCTAAATGCTTGTTGAGAAGTTGTAAAGCGTTTAAAGTCTGATCTAGCATTGAAAGAGGGAGTGATGCTTTCAAACACTTTAATGCTCAAATTAGTAGCTATCAGAAACATGTATTTAATTTTAAAAAGCGTGTACTTTGATTTGATGTCCACCTTCTCTTTTAATAGTCAAGTTCTATGGTTTTGAAGGCTAGAAACCTTGTAATGCATAACAGCTATTCGATGGGATAAGTGTCAGAATATAATTCGATCTATCATCTGATGGCTCTTCTTAAATAATATGTTTGGATCATACGTTATCTAGGGTAAGTTCTTGCTTGTATCCATGATACTAGAATCTTCTTGAGGTCTATAACTAGAGAAATTACATCCTCGTCAATGGTATTCCACAAAGATGATAATCTCCCCATTAGTTGTATAAGTATTTTAAGAACTCCTTTATATTACTACTTGATAACTGGGAGTCTATAGAGTCCGGACACCCCTGAATTTGAATCCAACACTGACACAACGACACCTACAATAATTTTAAATAAATAAATAAATAAAATGTAATCACAAATGTCGGTGCAAGTGTCTGATAGTGACACTGACACTGACATAACTTCTTCAAATGTGTCGATGCTACATAGTTGAGTGCATGTTTGGTTTAGTTTTTGGAAGGACCAAAAACAATTCTAAAGATATAGAATTGATTCTGAGTGATTTTAAGATGTTTGTTTGGTTAAGAAAAAATATAATTGATTATGTCTTCATATTTGATTCTACTTGAAGATAGAATTTGTAACTCCAGCCTTTAGAATTGATTCTAAGTGATTTTTACACTGAAATTTATTATTCAACTGACTTTTACATAAATGTATCCAAATATAAATCAATTATGATAAAAATAAATTTTGTCAAACTCAATTCTACTAGAATCAATTTTGTCTACCCTCAATTCAATCACACCCTCTTCAAAATATTGAAGGGTAATTTAGTATTTCCTAGTTTGTACCTTTTATCTTAGTCATTAAGTTTACCTTTATTAGGGCCTATGTGGCAATTTTACTCTTTGTATAAATAGACTAGTCATAAATGTCATTTATAACAACCACCTTATTTTCTTTCTCCTTTGTGAAGCCGTCATTCTCTCATTATTATCTCTACATTTATTCCTATCAGCTTTGATTCTTATGCACTAACAAATTGGTATCTAGAGCTCCGATTGGATTCATAGGGAAACACGATTGAAACGTGAGTGTTGTGTGATTGATTTTGTTTCTGGGTTCACGTTGAATCTTTGAAAAAAATTGTAACAAAATCAAATTTCCTGATTCTGTGGGATTGGGAAACACTATGTTTAGTGAAGATCTGAGTCTACTGTACAAGGAAGGTTGAAGATGAACATAAAGGGTAATCTGAGTACCAAACTTCCACTTTTTGATGGCAAGAACTGGAACAGATGGATGATTCAGATGCGCGTGCTATTTGGTGCTCAAGATGTTCTTGAGCTTGTTACCGATGGCTATATTCCAGTTGCAGAAGATTCTACGGAAGAAGAGAAAGATGCACAGAGAAACAAGAGGAAGAAAGATCAGAAGGCGTTGTTCTTCATACATCATTGTGTGGATGTGAACGTGTTTGAGAAAATGGCTGATTCGACGATGTCAAAAGAGGCATGGGACATACTGATCAGATGTTATGGTGGTGACGCATCAGTGAAGAAGGTGAAGCTTCAGTCCCTGAGAAAGCAATATGAGAATCTCAACATGAATAACAATGACAAGGTTTTAGAGTATAGCTCCAAAGTGATTCTGATCACTAATGAGATGAAGGCTTGTGGAGAAACCCTTTCTGAACAAATAACCCTAGAGCATGTATTGATGTCACTTACTCCTCAATTTGATTACATTGTTGTAGCAATTGAACACTCTAAAGGTCTAGAAACCACGAGAATAGAAGAGCTGCAAAGTAGTCTAGAGGCGCATGAGTTACGTTTGATTGAAAGAACTTTTGAGAGGGAAGTTGAGCAGGCTTTGAAAGTTTCTCTTGTCAAGAAGGACTAGAAGCATTCTTGGTCAGAGGCCAAGAATAGACGTGGTGATAGATTTCAGAAGTCGGAAACCTCAACTTCTGATGAGAAGAAACATCAGAAGGGAAAGAAGAAGTCTGACAAGAAGAAAATTCAATGTTACTGTTGTAAGCAGTTTGGCCATTTTGATAGAGATTGTTGGTCAAACAAAGGAAGGAAATAAAAAGAAGCAAACATAGCCAGAGGAGATTCAGATGATGAACTTGTGTTATTGATGGCTTATGAGTCTGATGGAAGATGTTTGGCAGATTGGTGGTATATGGACACTGGTTGTTCAAATCACTTGACTGGAAACAAATAATGGTTGATAAATTTTGACTTCAGAAGGAGGACATAGATCAGATGCATTGATGATAAGTACCTTAATGTAGAAGGAACGTGAAATGTCAAAGTTAAAGTGAATAATGGGAAGACCGTTCTGATCAAGGATGTTTGGTATGTTCCTGGAATAAACACCAATTTGATGAGTGTGGGTCAACTCATTGAGAAAGGTTTCTCAGTTGTTATGAAGAATAATCTCTTGAAGTTGTATGCTTCCAATCAGAAGTTGATTATGCAATCTGAATAGGGAAGCAACAGAACATTCAAAGTGAATGTAGAAATAGCTGAAACAGAGTGTCTTAGTGTTGAAGGCTCTAAAGGAGATAGTAAGCTGTGGCACAAGAGGTTGGGCACCTGAACCATAGAATCTTAGGGCATATAAGTTCTAAGAAGCTCGTACGTGGAATTCCGAAGATTGTGAAGCCTGAGAAGTCATGTGAGGTATGCATGAAAGGTAAGCAACCCAGATTGCCATTTATATCAGATGTAGCCCCAAGAGCAAAATATGCTCTAGGAGTAGTATAATCTGACGTGTGTTGTAACACCCCAATATTACCCAAAGTTTAATATGCAAAAATCAGAGTAATTTAAAAATTTCATAAATTAAATACTGAGGCATCACACCATCAAAAATAACTCACTTTAAACAATTTATTTTAAAGTATAAATCTCGGATACATAGCATCGCCGGAAGACATAAATTGATTCATAAGAATAGAACATCTCGTTTATTAAACTTCCTCATCAAAATAATTGTTTTTCATAAATTATGATTCTTATTTACAAAAGGAAAAGCAATTAAAAGAACAACAACAAGACAACATAAATATTCCCGAGTGCTACGTAGGCGACAGAGCTCGACTAACGTGACTATAAACTCCATCTTCATAACCTGCGTTACCAATATATAGGTAGCGAAACAAGTAAAGGGTGAGATACTCCAAAACATATAATTAGAGGCATGATAAAATATATATACATATATTTGGAATCATAAGGGATATAAGTTAATGAGTGCATTGCAACACATATCCAAACCTCACTTACTTCGATCGTCATCCTAATGTGTATAATCTACACTATATCGTCATAACCTCATCGACATACTTCATCGCAACAACACATAACCCTCCGTCACCACGAAATCGTCACGAGCTAATACATCACTAATTAACACGGCGGTCTTGAACAACAACATCAACCAACAACATTAAATAATGCTAATAATATAAGCAACACAAACAAATCATCACAAATTGGCTAAAGCCCATCTTCGCTTTTGGCATAAAGCCCATCTTCGCTTGTGGCATAAAGCCCATCATCGCTTGTGGCATAAAGCCCATCGTCGTAACATCATCACAAACATCATCACATCATATATCATCGCAATTCAATATCATCCATCAATCAACAAAAACCCAACGCCAAACAATTCAAACATAAACATAACCGACTCCATGAGACACGACTATGTTATGCATGTGGTACCCATCGCTTTGTCCGTAATTAGGGACACTTGGCATAAAGCCGATCTTCGCTCGGCATAAAAGCCATCATCGCTTGGCATAAAAGCCCTCTTCGCTTATGAAATGTATGTGACTCGACAATAAAACAACACAACACAAAAACATCATCATCGCTCATCCAAATTGGCATAAAGCCCACATCGCCATAATTTATCCAAAACAAGATAAATATATCACCGTATCATAATTGCATTATGCAAACGTCACTAATAAATTCACCAAAAGTCATGCATTCACAAATCGGAAGCATTTATTAACAACATCAATTTAATCATCACATCATCATGTACAAAAGATATATCTTCGCATTGCATATCAACAAGTATTCATTAATAAATACACCGTCGTAAATCTTACGTTTATTCACACCGTATCATCATCAATTAATTCACTAAATTCCGAAAACGGGAAAATAGTCAAACACCTAAAATCGTCGTGAAAGCCATTCCTAATAACCGGTATTAATCATAATCGTCAATGTCGAAATCGGATTGTCCATATATATCTTAAATTTACTAAAACACCATCCGGTTCAATTTACCGTAAATTGGCCTATTTCGGGTTGCTTCGTAAAAACTCACAATTTTGAAAAACTAACTTCACCACTACATTCTACACGTCGAACTTAGCTAGCACTTCAATTTTCGTTAAATTCGGAGCAACTTGCTCCGTCGTCGAATTTACCGGAATCGGAAAATCGGAACATAATCGGGTTCTAAATTTAATCGGCTAACTTATGTCCTAGTTATATTTTATAGGTACAAAAGATTACTAGGTGGAATTGGCATTATAGTAGGAAACAGAAGCTTTCCAAGGAAATTATGCAGAGAAAATGTTTGACAGCAAAAACAGAAAACTGTATTTTTCCAACATACAGAAACTGGGAAAAACAGAAAATTGCACGCCACTCCCTACTAGCAGGGGACACACGTCCCAGCAAGCCTTAACAAATAGAGACGGCTTCCTCACCAATAGGGGACGGTCGTCCCACCATTGGAGGTGGGCGCCTCCCCCCTTATGTTTCCTCCACCAAAACCGTCTCACATTCCCTGCATTTTCCATTTCCCTGCATTTTCCATTTCATACAATTTCACATTTTGGTTTCTTTCATTAGCTTTTATGTTTTTCTTTTCCATTTCCATTACTATTTTCATTTTATAATTCAAGTACTACAATATTGATAACAACACATCCAAAATCTCTACACCTAATTCAACTTTCTTAAACATTTTCAACAATTCAACCCACCAAACCCTAAAACCAACTATCAATTTTTTGCTCAAATCTAACATATATCATCAAACCCTAACTATAATGAATGGAAGAAATCAAACATGTAACACCCCAATTCTACCCCGCGTAATTATATAATAAAATCAGAGTTTCAAAATTCCATTTAACAAAATTGAGGCATTACATCTTTTCATTTCCAACAATTAGCATTATAATGCACATCAAAAATCGGGTATACCGAATCATACATAATTCATCATACGTACATATGAATATTCACAGCACAACGGATATGTTAACAAAATATACATAACATCATGTTGTCATCAATACAAAAGGTTATAACATAATAAGATAGTATATACAAACTATCATATCAAAATAATGACGTCGCCCAAATCCCGAGTGTTACTACGACCAGAGCAGAACGACACAAAATAAAGTGACTCGAGCTAATCCTCCTCATCCTCGGGGATCACCTGCACGTTACCAATATATAGGTAACGACGAAACAAGTAAAGGGGTGAGATAATTCCAAAACATATAATTAAAAGCAATGATGGAATATATAGATAGTTGGGATTATAATTGATATAAGTTAAATAAAGTATGTCAGCATATATTTAAACTTGCATACTTTAAATTAGCATTTAGTGCATAAATCAACACATTAACTCCATCACATAATCATTCTACTCGCATCAACACAAAACATCATTTACCGTCGCAATTCAATTATCATTCATCAATTAAGGACTCAATGATAACCAACTTGAACATAAACATAACTGAATCCAAAATAAACATAATGGAATCCATGAGACACGACTATGTTATGCATGTGGTACCCATCGCTTTGTCCGTAATTAGGGACACTTGGCATAAAGCCCAACTTCGCTCGGCATGAAAGCCATCATCGCTTGGCATAAAAGCCCTCTTCGCTTATGAAATGTATGTGACTCAATAAATAAAGACCACACAACAACATATCATCATCGCTCATCACACTTTACATAAAGTCTACTTCGCCATATTTATTCACATCACATAAACATGTCATCGCATCGCATAAACAACAAGTATTCATAATTATATACACCGTCGCAAACATCATCGTCAATTAATCCGTCAATTTCCAAAAACGGAAAAATAGTAAAAACATCAATAATCGTCGCGAAAGCTATTCTTAATTACCGACATTATTTATAAACATCAACTTCAAAATCGGATAGTTCATATATGCCTTAAAATGACTAAAACACAATCCGGGTCAATTTACCGTAAATTAGCCTATTTCGGGTCGTTCCGTAAAAACTCACAATTTTGAAAAACTAACTTCACCACTACGTTCTACACGTCAAACTTAGCTAGCACGTCAATTTTCGTTGAATTCGGAGCAACTTGCTCCGTCGCCGAATTTACCAAAATCAGAAAATCGGAACATAATCGGGTTCTAAATTTAATCGGCTATCTTATCCCCTAATTATATTTTATGGTTACCAAATGTTACTAGGTGGAATTAAGGAATTAGAAACAAACAGAATCTAGTTTCAAAGAATTATGCAGGTTTCATTTTCATGACAGCAAACAACAAAATGTAACTTACAGAAAACAGACATGCCAAATTTTCTGTTTCCTTCTCTTCAAAAAGGGACGTACGTCCCATATATGTACATAAGTAGGAGGCGGGGGCCTCATTCATGGGGGTGGCGTCCCACAATGGAGGTGGGCGCCTCCCCTTGTTCTTCCATTATATTTTCTTTTTTCCTTTATCTGCGTTTTGCTTTATTCTGTTTCTTAACTTTTACATTTTTGTTATTTCCTTTATTAGTTTTTCATTCCCATTTCTAATCCTATTTCAATTTTCATTCTACAATCCAAATACTATAACACCAATAACAATACCCCTGATTCCTACAACAAATCCAACTCTTCTAAACATTCTTACAATCTCTCAACAAAACCCTATAAACCAAACATCAATTTTTCCCACAATTCAAACTAAATCCACCAAACCCTAACTAAATGAAATGGAAATCAAACCCCTTACCTAGCAAGCTTTGGGTATTATTGATGATTCTCCAACCAAGTTTTGCTCTTCTTCTTGTTCTCCTCTTCTTCTTCTTCTTAAGCCCTAGCTTTTCTCCAAACTCTCAACTTTTGTGTTTTTGGTGTTATGTTTGGAAAATGGTGGAGGAAATGGTTTTATATAACATGTCTTACTAGCTAACTTTGGTAAATTGCTCACATGCCCCTCATCTAATCTTAATACACTAAATATAACTTCTAATTATATTACTAACTTAATTTGTTAATTTAATTCCGGGAAATTAAATATCGGTCCGAAAAATATTTTACCGAACCGAACAAAACGTCGCTAAATATATTAATAAATATACCGATTAATATAATTATTTTCGTTGTCAAAAAAATCGTCAAACGATAATTAAAAAATAATAATATAATTTGATATTAAATAAAACGGGCGTTACAACTCTCCCCCACTAAAAAGGTTTCGTCCTCGAAATTACCTGACTCGAAAAGCTCGGGATATGAATCCCGCATCTTACTCTCAAATTCCCATGTCGCACTTTCACCAGCTGCTCCAATCCAAACAACCTTGACCAATGAAATCTCTTTTCCACGAAGGGACTTCATCTCACGATCCTCAATCCTCAAAGGCATCTTTTCCACCGTAAGATTTTCCCGAACTTGAATGTCATCCATCTTAATCACATGTGAAGGATCCGAGACATACTTCCGAAGTTGTGACACATGAAAAACATCGTGCAAATTTGAAAGATTTGGCGGTAATGCCACCCGATAAGCCACTTTTCCCACCTTACTAGTAATTTGGTAAGGACCAATAAAGCGAGGAGTTAGCTTCTTCGACTTCAATGCTCGCCCAACGCCGGTTGTAGGAGTAACTCTTAAGAACACATGGTCACCTTCTTGAAATTCCAAGTATTTTCTTCTTTTATCATGAGAACTTTTTTGACGACTTTGAGAAATTCTCATCTTTTCTCTAATCATCTTCACCACCTCCGTAGTTTCCCTAACCAATTCGGGTCCAAGCACCACACTTTCACCCGACTCATGCCAACACAAAGGAGTTCTACACCTCCGACCATACAACGCCTCAAACGGTGTCATTCCAATACTAGCATGAAAACTGTTATTATAAGTTAACTCAATCAAAGGAAGATATGTATCCCATGAACCACCATGCTCAAGAATACAAGCTCATAACAAGTCTTCTAACGATTGAATCGTCCTTTCCGTCTGACCATCAGTTTGAGGATGATAAGCCGAACTTAACCTCAACTTAGAACCCAAAGCCTCTTGCAAGCTTTTCCAAAATTCAGAAGTGAACCTCGGATCTCTATCCGAAACAATACACAAAGGAATACCGTGTAATCTAACAATCACATGCGTATAAATCTCCGCCAACTTCAATACGAGATAAGTGATGTTAATAGGAATAAAGTGAGTCGACTTTGTAAGCCTATCAACAATCACCCAAATCGCATCGTGTCCTCTTTGTGTATTCGGCAACCCCGTTACAAAATCCATAGAAATGCTATCCCATTTCCATTCTGGAATTTCTAACGGTTGCATCAACCCTGCAGGTTTCTGATGCTCCACTTTAGACTTCTGACAAGTCAAACAAGCACAAACAAACTGAGCCACCTCTCTTTTCATGCCCGACCACCAAAATAGTTTCCTCAAATCTTGATACATTTTGGTCGCTCCGGGATGAATACTCAAACTACTTCTATGACTTTCTTCCAAAATCATCCTCTTTAAATCAACATCATCAGGAATACAAATCCTACCTCGGAATCTCAAAACACCCTGAGCATCCAACTTGAAATCTTCACTTTCAGTTTGTCCAATACTAACCAACAAATCCACAAGTTTCACATCAAGCTTTTGAGCTTCACTAATGCTATCAAGGAAATCGTTATTGATCTTCAATATCCCCAAGATAACACTCTTCGGCGTCACTTCTATCACAAGACTCATATCTCTAAATTGTTCAATCATTTCCAACTCCTTCACCATTAAAAGTGACATATGCAAAGTCTTTCGACTTAAAGCATCGGCCACCACATTTGCTTTACCAGGATGGTAATTCAATCCGAAATCATAATCTTTCAACAATTCAAGCCACCTTCTTTGTCTCATATTAAGCTCCTTTTGATCAAACAAATATTTCAAGCTTTTATGGTCACTAAATACTTCAAATCTAGAACCATAAAGATAATGCCTCCAAATCTTAAGCACAAAAACAACCGCCGCAAGTTCCAAATCGTGGGTAGGATAGTTCTTCTCATGAATCTTCAATTGCCTCGAAGCATAAGCAACCACCTTGCCACCTTGCATAAGCACACCACCTAAACCCATCATAGAAGCATCACAATAAATCACAAACGGTTCTTCAGGATTAGGTAAAATCAAGATCCGTGCCGTTGTCAACCTCTTCTTTAATTCAACAAAATTGTCTTCACACTTGACATCCCACACAAAAGCAGCTCCCTTACAAGTTAACTTTGTTAAAGGAAGTGCCAACTTAGAAAAACCTTCAATGAACCTCCTATAGTAACCAGCCAAACCCAAGGAACTTCTAATCTCGGTAACAGATTTAGGAGTTTCCCATCTTAACACAGCATCAACTTTAGAAGGATCAACCGCTATGCCACTACCAGAAATGACATGCCCTAAAAAGCTCACTTCACCTAACCAAAACTCGCACTTTGACAACTTAGCATAAAGCTTCTTCTTCTTCAGCACTTCTAACACAATGTGCAAATGTTCTGTATGCTCTTCCTCCGATTTAGAATAAACCAGAATATCATCAATAAAAACAACCACGAAACTATCCAAGTAAGGATGGAAAATACGGTTCATGTACTCCATGAATACTTCCGGTGCATTAGTGACACCGAAAGGCATCACTGAATACCCGTAATGTCTATACCTCGTCCTGAAAGCAGTTTTCTAAACATCTTCTTCTTTCACCCTTATTTGATGGTAACCCGATCTCAAATCAATCTTACTAAACATGCGAGCACCAACCAACCGGTCCATCAAATCATCAATCCTAGGAAGTGGATACCTATTCTTGATAGTTACTTTATTCAACTAACGATAATCAATACAAAGTCTTATGCTACCATCTTTCTTCTTTACCAATAACACAGGAGCTCCCCACGGTGACACACTTGGTCTAACAAACTTCTTCTCGAGCAAATCTTCTAATTGACTCTTCAATTCTGCTAGCTCCGATGCGGACATCTTGTATGGCGCCATAGAGATAGGTCTGGTACCAGGGACAAGATCCACAGAAAACTCAACTTCTCTTTCTGGAGGTGCACTAGGAATCTCATCAGGAAACACTTCGGGAATGTCGCACACCACCGGAAAGTTTGCAATAACAGATTGACTCTCCATAGAAAGAGTCGCCATCAACAAGAAAACCGATGCTTCATCTTTCATGAACTCCTTCAATTGTTTCGTTGACACCAACATAGTTTGGTCTTCCTCCGCTAAGGAAGAAAACCTCACAGTGTTGTCATAGAAATTGATATGGACATAGTTAGCTTTCAACCAATCCATACCCAAAACCACGTCCAACCCAACAAGCGATAAACAAATAAGATCCACCATGAAGTCTCTACCAAAGATTGATAAAGGGAAATTTGCACACACAAAAGAAGTAGTAACCGTTCCCTTAGCCGGAACTTCCACCACCATATCTCTATCTAGAGATGACAAAGTAAGACCCAATCTCTTAACACAATCAGCAGCAATAAAACAATGAGTAGCACTAGTATCAATAATAGTAATAAGGGGAATGCTATTAATGAAACTAGTACCTCGAACAAGACCATCTTCGTTTGCCGTCGGAGCACCCGACAAAGCAAACACCTTCCCCGCTCCTTGCGCCTTCTTAGGCTTCTTGCATTGAGGACTAGTGTGACCTCCCTCACCACAATTAAAATAGACTACGTCCCTATGCTTGCAATCGCGAATCACATGACCCGTTTCACCACATCTGAAACACCTCACCTCGTTCTCTTTAGCCTTCCCATCATTCCTACAAACATTACGCTTGTGACCAGGTTTCCCACACTTGTAACAAACAATACTAGGAGGAGCATCTCCCCCACTAGTCCTTCGTCCTTGAAACGCTTGTTGTTTCCCTTTACCAGTAGGGACATCATAAGGTTTCCCACGGCTCTGCTGGCCCTTGCTCCTCTTATCAGACAACATCTTATAGTGTGCATTACTATCCTCTTCAAAGATTCTACAGCTATCAATCAAATCCGCAAAGACACGGATTTTCTGATAACCGATCGCCTTCTTAATCTCAGGACGCAAGCCATTCTCAAATTTAATGCACTTAGAAAATTCAGCACCCTCACCATTAAAGTGAGGATAGAACTTAGCCAACTCAATAAACTTCGCAGCATAATCAGTGATAGACATGCTCCCTTGCCTTAGTGAAAGGAACTCAATCTCCTTCTTTCCCCGAACATCTTCCGGGTAATACTTCCTCAAGAACTCCCTACTAAAAACTTCCCACGTTATCTCTTCACCAGCAACTTCAAGCCTTTGACGGGTGTCAACCCACCAATCATCAGCCTCCTTACTTAACTTATGAGTACCATAACGGACTTTCTGCGCAGGAGTGAAATCCATCACCCGAAAGATTCTTTCAATCTCCTTCAACCAAGTTAGAGCACCTTCAGGATCATACTTCCCATAGAAAGTAGGTGGATTCTCTCTCTGGAAGGTCGCCAAACTACGAGTCCCAGCGCTCTCGTCAGCATTCGGCGGGTTTTGGAAAGCCTGAGCCATAGCCTGCATAGCAGCAGCAATAACATCATCATTCCTACCAACGTTCCTACCAGCATTCCTACCAGCATGCCTACCAGCCATAACAACTTCTGCTCACAACAAAACAAGGATTAGAATCGACAAATAACAATACTTGATTGTTAGACAACAACAGACTCAACAACTTGGTCGGACAGACCGACCTGCTCTGATACCACTAATGTAACACCCCAATTCTACCCCGCATAATTATATAATAAAATCAGAGTTTCAAAATTCCATTTAACAAAATTGAGGCATTACATCTTTACATTTCTAACAATTAGCATTATAATGCACATCAAAAATCGGGTATACCGAATCATACATAATTCATCATACGTACATATGAATATTCACAGCACAACGGATATGTTAACAAAATATACATAACATCATGTTGTCATCAATACAAAAGGTTATAACATAATAAGATAGTATATACAAACTATCATATCAAAATAATGACGTCGCCCAAATCCCGAGTGTTACTACGACCAGAGCAGAACGACACAAAATAAAGTGACTCGAGCTAATCCTCCTCATCCTCGGGGATCACCTGCACGTTACCAATATATAGGTAACGACGAAACAAGTAAAGGGGTGAGATAATTCCAAAACATATAATTAAAAGCAATGATGGAATATATAGATAGTTGGGATTATAATTGATATAAGTTAAATAAAGTATGTCAGCATATATTTAAACTTGCATACTTTAAATTAGCATTTAGTGCATAAATCAACACATTAACTCCATCACATAATCATTCTACTCGCATCAACACCAAACATCATTTACCGTCGCAATTCAATTATCATTCATCAATTAAGGACTCAATGATAACCAACTTGAACATAAACATAACTGAATCCAAAATAAACATAATGGAATCCATGAGACACGACTATGTTATGCATGTGGTACCCATCGCTTTGTCCGTAATTAGGGACACTTGGCATAAAGCCCAACTTCGCTCGGCATGAAAGCCATCATCGCTTGGCATAAAAGCCCTCTTCGCTTATGAAATGTATGTGACTCGACAATAAAACAACACAACACAAAAACATCATCATCGCTCATCCAAATTGGCATAAAGCCCACATCGCCATAATTTATCCAAAACAAGATAAATATATCACCGTATCATAATTGCATTATGCAAACGTCACTAATAAATTCACCAAAAGTCATGCATTCACAAATCGGAAGCATTTATTAACAACATCAATTTAATCATCACATCATCATGTACAAAAGATATATCTTCGCATTGCATATCAACAAGTATTCATTAATAAATACACCGTCGTAAATCTTACGTTTATTCACACCGTATCATCATCAATTAATTCACTAAATTCCGAAAACGGGAAAATAGTCAAACACCTAAAATCGTCGTGAAAGCCATTCCTAATAACCGGTATTAATCATAATCGTCAATGTCGAAATCGGATTGTCCATATATATCTTAAATTTACTAAAACACCATCCGGTTCAATTTACCGTAAATTGGCCTATTTCGGGTTGCTTCGTAAAAACTCACAATTTTGAAAAACTAACTTCACCACTACATTCTACACGTCGAACTTAGCTAGCACTTCAATTTTCGTTAAATTCGGAGCAACTTGCTCCGTCGTCGAATTTACCGGAATCGGAAAATCGGAACATAATCGGGTTCTAAATTTAATCGGCTAACTTATGTCCTAGTTATATTTTATAGGTACAAAAGATTACTAGGTGGAATTGGCATTATAGTAGGAAACAGAAGCTTTCCAAGGAAATTATGCAGAGAAAATGTTTGACAGCAAAAACAGAAAACTGTATTTTTCCAACATACAGAAACTGGGAAAAACAGAAAATTGCACGCCACTCCCTACTAGCAGGGGACACACGTCCCAGCAAGCCTTAACAAATAGAGACGGCTTCCTCACCAATAGGGGACGGTCGTCCCACCATTGGAGGTGGGCGCCTCCCCCCTTATGTTTCCTCCACCAAAACCGTCTCACATTCCCTGCATTTTCCATTTCCCTGCATTTTCCATTTCATACAATTTCACATTTTGGTTTCTTTCATTAGCTTTTATGTTTTTCTTTTCCATTTCCATTACTATTTTCATTTTATAATTCAAGTACTACAATATTGATAACAACACATCCAAAATCTCTACACCTAATTCAACTTTCTTAAACATTTTCAACAATTCAACCCACCAAACCCTAAAACCAACTATCAATTTTTTGCTCAAATCTAACATATATCATCAAACCCTAACTATAATGAATGGAAGAAATCAAACATGTAACACCCCAATTCTACCCCGCGTAATTATATAATAAAATCAGAGTTTCAAAATTCCATTTAACAAAATTGAGGCATTACATCTTTACATTTCTAACAATTAGCATTATAATGCACATCAAAAATCGGGTATACCGAATCATACATAATTCATCATACGTACATATGAATATTCACAGCACAACGGATATGTTAACAAAATATACATAACATCATGTTGTCATCAATACAAAAGGTTATAACATAATAAGATAGTATATACAAACTATCCTATCAAAATAATGACGTCGCCCAAATCCCGAGTGTTACTACGACCAGAGCAGAACGACACAAAATAAAGTGACTCGAGCTAATCCTCCTCATCCTCGGGGATCACCTGCACGTTACCAATATATAGGTAACGGCGAAACAAGTAAAGGGGTGAGATAATTCCAAAACATATAATTAAAAGCAATGATGGAATATATAGATAGTTGGGATTATAATTGATATAAGTTAAATAAAGTATGTCAGCATATATTTAAACTTGCATACTTTAAATTAGCATTTAGTGCATAAATCAACACATTAACTCCATCACATAATCATTCTACTCGCATCAACACCAAACATCATTTACCGTCGCAATTCAATTATCATTCATCAATTAAGGACTCAATGATAACCAACTTGAACATAAACATAACTGAATCCAAAATAAACATAATGGAATCCATGAGACACGACTATGTTATGCATGTGGTACCCATCGCTTTGTCCGTAATTAGGGACACTTGGCATAAAGCCCATCTTCGCTCGGCATGAAAGCCATCATCGCTTGGCATAAAAGCCCTCTTCGCTTATGAAATGTATGTGACTCAATAAATAAAGACCACACAACAACATATCATCATCGCTCATCACACTTGACATAAAGTCTACTTCGCCATATTTATTCACATCACATAAACATGTCATCGCATCGCATAAACAACAAGTATTCATAATTATATACACCGTCGCAAACATCATCGTCAATTAATCCGTCAATTTCCAAAAATGGAAAAATAGTAAAAACATCAATAATCGTCGCGAAAGCCATTCTTAATTACCGGCATAATTTATAAACATCGACTTCAAAATCGGATAGTTCATATATGCCTTAAAATGACTAAAACACAATCTGGGTCAATTTACCGTAAATTAGCCTATTTCGGGTCGTTCTGTAAAAACTCACAATTTTGAAAAACTAATTTCACCACTACGTTCTACACGTCAAACTTAGCTAGCACGTCAATTTTCGTTGAATTCGGAGCAACTTGCTTCGTCGCCGAATTTACCAAAATCGGAACATAATCGGGTTCTAAATTTAATCGGCTATCTTATCCCCTAATTATATTTTATGGTTACCAAATGTTACTAGGTGGAATTAAGGAATTAGAAACAAACAGAATCTATTTTCAAAGAATTATGCAGGTTTCATTTTCATGACAGCAAACAGCAAAATGTAACTTACAGAAAACAGACATGCCAAATTTTCTGTTTCCTTCTCTTCAAAAAGGGACGTACGTCCCATATATGTACATAAGTAGGAGGCGGGTGCCTCATTCATGGGGGTGGCCGTCCCACAATGGAGGTGGGCGCCTCCCCCCTTGTTCTTCCATTATATTTTCTTTTTTTCCTTTACTGCGTTTTTGCTTTGTTACAATTTCTTAACTTTTCTGTTTTTCTTATTTCACGGTTAGTTTTTTCATTCCCATTTCTATTCCTATTTGAATTTTCATTCTACAATCCAAATACTATAACACCAATAACAATACCCATGATTCCTACAACAAATCCAACTCTTCTAAACATTCTTACAATCTCTCAACAAAACCCTATAAACCAAACATAAATTTTTCCCACAATTCAAACTAAATCCACCAAACCCTAACTAAATGAAATGGAGATCAAACCCCTTACCTAGCAAGCTTTGGGTATTCTTGATGATTCTCCAACCAAGTTTTGCTCTTCTTCTTGTTCTCCTCTTTTTCTTCTTCTTCTCAAGCCCTAGCTTTTCTCCAAACTCTCAACTTTTGTGTTTTTGGTGTTATGTTTGGAAAATGGTGGAGGAAATGGTTTTATATAACATGTCTTACTAGCTAACTTTGGTAAATTTCTCACATGCCCCTCATCTAATCTTAATACACTAAATATAACTTCTAATTATATTACTAACTTAATTTGTTAATTTAATTCCGGGAAATTAAATATCGGTCCGAAAAATATTTTACCGAACCGAACAAAACGTCGCTAAATATAATAATATAATTATTTTCGTTGTCAAAACAATCGTCAAACGATAATTCAAAAATAATAATATAATTTGATATTAAATAAAACGGGCGTTACGAAACCCCTTACCTCTTGCTTGGTTGATTGCAAGATGCTCCATCAAAGCCCCAACCACAAGCTTCCTCTCTTGCTCTCTTGCTCTTCTTCTTCCTCTTCTTCTTCTTCTTTCCAAAACCCTCTCTTTTCTCTCCCAAGTTTCTATTGTTGGCTTTTGTTTTTCAAATGGGAAGAAATGAGGAAAAATGGCTTATATAAGTTATGTTTCTACTAGCTCCCCCTCTTGCCCTTGTTTGGCTTTGGTATGTTGAATGGAAGGAAAATAAGGAAAGTTTTTGGATGGAAAGAAAATGAGGAAAGTGGTTTTATGATAACCTTACTAGTAAACTAAGGTGTAAACCCAATTCCTCCCAATTAATCCTCACACTCCTAATTTATTAATATAATTAATTCAATCAATTAAAATAATTTCGGGGAATTAAACATCGGATCTGAATATTATATACCGAACCGAACCGAACGTCGCCAGATAAATTAATAAATATATTAATTAACACAAATATTCTCGTCACAAAATAAATATCGACCGGTAATTCGAAAATATTAATATAATATAATATAATATTAATAAAAACAGGGCGTTACATGTGTGGACCATTTCCAGAATCTTCACTTGGAGGAAATAGATATTTTATGTATTTTGTGGATGAGTTCACAAGAATGACTTGGGTAACACTCATCAAGTTTAAGAATGAGGTGTTTACAGAATTTCAAAAGTTCAAGGTGAAGGCTGAGAAACAAAGTGGTCAGAAGTTAAAGATTCTCAGAATGGATGGTGGAGGTGAGTATAACTCTACAAAATTCTAGAAGTTCTGTGATGAGAATGGAATTGAGCATGATGTTACTTCTCCATATACTCCTCAACACAATGGTCTTGCTGAACGAAGAAATCGTACTTTGCTTGATATGACGAGAAGTATGCTAAAAGAGAAGAAGCTTCCTCACAACTTATGGGGAGAAGCTGTTGCTACTGCAACATATGTGCTTAATAGGTATCCAACATAGAAGTTGAAGGAGATTGTTCATTTAGAGAAGTGGAATGGAGAGAAGAAAAGTGTTAGTCATCTGAAGGTTTTTGGTTCCGTGTGTTACAAACACGTTCCAGAAGCTAGAAGGAAGAAGCTGGATTATAGAAGCAAAATGATGTTTCTGGTGGGGTACCACAATACAAGTGCATACAAACTTTATTGTCCAGAAACTAATAAAGTTGAAGTCAGCAGAGACGTCATTGTGAAAGGGTCAGAAGCTTGGGATTGGATTAAGTCTCAACCCATTTCTGGTGTAGAGATAACTTCTGAAGACGAGTCAGAAGTTGAAAGTTCTGAAGAAGAGTCAGAGTCAAAAGATGATTCTGAAGACTCTAAAGATGAAGAAGATGAATCTGATTCTAATCCAGATTTTGATGATGATCCAGAATTTGGTGGTGGTCATGCTTTTGGAAGGGAAAACTCGGAAGACAAAGGTTCTGGAGGAAAAGCTTCTGGAGATGATCATGTTTCTGAAGGTGGTAATTCTGAAGATAGGGTTTCTGGACAAGGTCTAAAAGCTAATGTTGTTCCAAGTTTTGGAGAATATTCAGAAAAAGTTCAGAGGCCTTAAAGAATCAAAACTATACCTAGAAGTTTGCAGATTTTGACATGTTGCAAGACATCGAAGTTGACTCAGAGGGAGAAGCCATTCAGTGTGCCATGTTAATAGACTCTGAACCATTGGGTATTGAAGAAACACTCAAGAAGAAAGTATGGTTGGATTCCATGAAAGAAGAACTCGAGGATATAGAAAGAAACAAAACTTGGGAGTTAACTAAGCTTCCGAAGAAGAAGAAAGTCATCAGCGTCAAATGAGTTTTCAAGTTGAAGCTTAAGCTAGATGGATCAGTTGGTAAGCACAAAGCAAGACTAGTGGCTATAGATTTTCTTCAGAAACCTGGGCTAGATTACTTTGAAGTATTTGCACCTGTAGCTAGACATGAAATAATCAGATTGGTGATTGCTTTAGCTGCAAATAGAAATTGGCCTCTGATGCATTTGGATGTGAAGTCTGCATTTTTGAACGGTCCATTACAAGAAGAGGTATACGTGTCACAACCTTCTGGCTTTGTGAAAAAGAATTAGGAAGGGATGGTGTACAAGTTACATAAAGCTCTGTATGGATTGAAGCAAGCGCCCAGAGTTTGGAATTTGAAGATTGATTCATTTTTCAAGAAGCAAGGGTTTCAAAAGTGTGAGATGGAATATGGAGTTTACGTGGAGCATTCTGGAGGCAATATGATTCTGGTGTGTCTTTATGTTGATGAAATATTGCTTACGGGGAGCTGTCTAAAAGATATAATCAAGTTCAAGAAGGTGCTGATGAATGAATTTGAGATGATTGATCTGGGAAATATGGTATATTTTATAGGGATGAAGATTCTGTACTCGGAGGAGGGTATCATTTTGCATCAGCTGAAGTATGAACTAGAACTTCTGAAGAAATTTAAGTTGGAGAATTGTAAGGTTGTTGTTACACCGTCAAAACCCAATCATAAATTGGATTGTGACTTTGAGGGTGAAGATGTGGATGCTATGATCTTCAAACAACTGGTTGGTTCTCTGAGGTATTTGTCTAATACTAGACTTGATATTTGCTATGTAGTTGGATTGATAAATAGGTTCATGAGTAAACCTAAGTGGTCCCATTATCAAGTTGCTGTAAGAATTTTGAGGTATATCAAGGGAAATCAGAAGTTTGGAGTATTATTTCCTTATGGAAGAAAGGCAGAATTAGAGTTGGTGAGCTACTCTGACTCTGATTGGTGTGGAGATAGAGTTGATCGAAGAAGTACTTCTGGATACTTATTCAAGTTTCTGGGAGGTCCTATTTCTTGTAGTTCCAAGAAGTAATTTGTTGTTGCTCTATCAACGTGTGAAGCTGAGTATATTGCATGTGCTGTAGCTGCATGTAAAGCTGTGTGACTTCTGAATTTATTGCAAGATCTGAAGATTAAAGTAAAGAAGCCTCTGAAGCTGATGATTGATAACAAGTTTGCAATCAATCTTGCCAGAAACTTTGTGTTGCACATGAGAAGCAAGCATATTGAGACTAAATATCATTCTTGAGAAGTCAAGTCCATAACGGAACATTAGAAGTTGTGCACTGTAGCACCCAGAAGCAGCTGACAGATGTTCTGACGAAGGTAATCAAGACAGATCAATTTCTCATCTTAAGGGATGTAATTGATGTTGTTAGTTTTGTTTAGAAATATAAATTAAAGGATTTTATTGAAGGATAATTTAGTATTTTCTACTTTGTACCTTTTATCTTATTCATTAAGTTTACTTTTATTAGGACCTATGCGACAATTTTACTCTTTGTATAAATTGACTAATCATAGATGTCATTTACAACAACAATTTTATTTTCTTTCTCTTTTGTGCAGCCGTCATTCTCTTATTATTATTTTTATATTTATTTTATCATCTTTGATTTTTGTGCACTAACACAAAATTTCATACTCTTCGTTTTTTTTAGCATGCTGACTGCTGCATATTTTTCATGTGGAGAATCCCCGAAGGGATTAAATCATTAACGATGTCTCAAAACCATCCCCTATCTTGTTCTTATCCTACTTAATGGCTAATTAATGCTTTCACCTAATTTTGAAATAGACATATTTTAGCTGACAAACCCCAACATGGCGACACAAAATGTACAAATTCAGTGTTTTATGTTTATCATAATAGACACCAAATATGTGGGGAAGTTTCCTTGATTAATTAATTTATACCATATTTGATACTATATACGTTGCATACAGATATTTGTCGCTTCTCAAATATCATAGTGATATAAACCGCATTAGATATCAATCAAAGACTGGTGCTTCTGTAAAGTGAATATTTTAGTCCAGCGCTAGATCTTAAAATAATAAAAGATGTGTTAATGACCATGCTGATGCCACACTATTAACAATTGACAAACTTACGATTGTTTGAGAAAGTTAATAATAAGAGCATTGATATAAATTTCACGAATAAATATTTTGGTGAAAAATACATCATTTATTAATTTAAAATCTTAAGGTGATAGGTGAGTGGGTTCTCACACTTATATACTTAAGTGTCCACATTCTTATCCAATGTGGGACTACGCCGTTGACACCTTGCAACGGCCGATACTAAGCCGGTGGCTCTGGATATTCTTAAGTCTCCACACCTTGCAACAGTCGATACTAAGCCGAACTAAAGTTCTGGATATACTTAAGTCTCCACATTCTTACCTAATGTGGGACTACGTCGTTGACACGGAGTTAATAGTAGGAGCATTGATATAAAATTGAGGAATAATCACCCTTGTGAGAGACACACCATTTGTCAACCTAAAACTTTAAAGTGATAGGTGAGTGAATTCTCCCACTTATATGCTTAAGTCTCCACATTCTTACTCAATGTGAGACTATTTTTCCACTTACTCACACTTGCTTATTAAGTTTAAGTTTGTCTACAAATAATTTCTTGCAAGAGTTTTTGTAAATTTGGTTAGTTTACTGTGAATTTATAATTTAAGTATAAATTTGTAAACAATAGAAATTTACACATAATTGGCTACATATTTAAATGGTAAATATTCGATGCATCTTAATTTAAAAATTTATCTTAAATCATTAAACTGAAAATGGATGTTACAATGGAGAGGAACTTCTCCTTTTATGCCAAGCAGAAAAAACCTTTTATATAAGAATGGAAAAGAGATCAAAATCAGTTATTATTCAAACATAATAATAACTGAGTTCTCTCTTAATAATAAAAACACAAAAGTAGAAAGGGTAAAAATATGTTCTAACAACCCTTTTAAGTTGGAGCAAATATAATATTGACCATTAAGTAGAAGGCGGCAAGGATTTGGTGTGGATGTGAGATACACTATTACATATAATATATTTTATTTCGAATTTAAAATAAATTTTATTTTGGTTAGATTGACAAGATAACGAATGGTGACATGATAACTTGTCACATGTGAAACTGAGCTTAAAAAGTAAATGATTATTTTAAATACGGAATATCAAAAAGTAAATGATAACTTGTCACATGATAACTTGTCTATATCATAATCATATAATTATAAATACGGAATATCAAATTTGCATTGTTATGTAACAAAATCATAATATATCATATCATTTTAAATCTTATAAACACATAATAACAAATTATCATTGTTTTCAAAATCTAATGTACAAATTTATATACTTCTCATCAAGACAGAATACACATGCATATTTACAAAAATGACAAAACCTCTTAATATAAGTCTATAACAACCAAGAAAAATTATAGTTGTCGAAATTTAAAAAAAAAGAAAATAAGACATCGACAAAACGTGATCAGATGTATTCTATATCTTTTTTGAGTATGGTGTCCTGCCATTAAACTCCTATAATTAGAAAAAAAATTGAAATTATGATAAGCTAACAATAACAACTTTAACTTCACACACACATATGTGTGTGCGTGCGTATGTGTGTGAGTGCGTGTGTGTAAGTGTGTGCGTGTGTTTTTTGTCACAATTTTCTTCTCCCTTCTTCCTTATTGTGTTGGTATATTTAAGCTTCCTGATGTGATTTGTTTTCCTTTTTGGGATATCTTTTTATGGAAATTTTTTTTATTCTTATCCCCCGCATTCAGTCAAACAGCTATACTTCTCTATCTCCAAAAAATTACCTCATATTTGAGAAATTTGTTGCATTGAGATTCAAGGGCTTTGCCCTTCCTTACGTCTTTGTTATCAGAGGACCAAATCTGTGAATGCTGAAGAAGACTTTGAATTCTGACAATCTCATTTTTTCTATAGGACTTGAATTCCTCCTCCAAAGGTTGCAACCTAGCCAACTTTCGACTCCCATTAAAATTGGAATTACTCCAGTAGTTCTAGATCATCCTTTAAAAATTCTCATCCTTGGTCCAATCTTCCTCAAACCTGAAAATATAATTTCTTCGTCTTCTATTATCCTCCTGGTTAAACTACAAGTCTATCCTTGTTGTAGCATGATCACAACCGTACCTTCCCAAATGCTAAACTCATATGGGAGTAAATCTCTGAACAAACTCATCGGTTGAAAAATCCAGGTTCAGTCTTATAACATAGTGGGAGAACTGACTTGGTTGTTTTGCGTTTTATCGCAAATGTTGCGGTTAGCAAGAGTCGCCACCGACTCAATAAGGAAAGGTGAAAAGAACAGGAAAGGCCTTTTTATCGATTCTGAGTTTGGGGGGTAATTATGAAAAGGGAAGGTGTTAGCTCCCTTTTCATCCGTAGTTATCTACAAGCTCTTAATTGCTTAGATCACTTTTGAAAACTTGCTTTTGTGTGTGTGATTTGTTCGAAAATATTTTGACTTTAACTTGGAAATGATTCTTGTATCAGTCCTCAATAATGTATACGAAGTGTTTGAAAATATTCGTTTGAAAAAATTGTGAGATGTGAAAAGTATTTGTTTTAGAGCGAGCAATTAAGAGTAACTACCCACTCAAAGGTCGTTCTTGTTATTTTCCATTTCCTTTCTGATAGTGCTATCCATACCATTAGTTGGTAGGTATCCCCATCCATTGGATGTGAAGGGACATGCGTAGGGTCATCGTATGATCATCGTATGATCATCGAAGGCAACATTGTAAGGACACCTTAGCAATTTCGAAGGAAAGATCATCATTTATTCGTAGGCATAATCGAGGGACAAGATCATATATTCATAGGCAACATCGAGGGTCATTGAGGGACTATGATATTTATACCGAAGGGACTATGATGATGTTATTCGTAAGCGTCTTTGCTAATGGCATCCCTACGTTTGAGGGACATGACCATGTTTAAGGCATCAAGAGAGGATACCCTAAGGGTGCAAGTGTATGAGTGTGTTATTTTTCAGTTATTTTATCTTGAATTAGGGTTGTCTAAGATGGATTTTAGTCTTTCCATATAAACCCTAATTAGCATACATCTAAGCAGTTAATATATGTACAGAAAAATAAATTGCGGAAAGATAAAGCTCATATGCTATTACATGACTTTGGGGAAGTTACATAATAGAGGTGCATAAAAGTAAATTTACCTAGGCTATTACATCTCATGAGCAGTTACAAAATAGAGAAAAATGCGAGAAATGTAAATGCTACGTGTAATACAGTGGGAGAACTGACTTGTTTGTTTTGCATTTTATCGCAATTGTTGCGGATAGCAAGAGTCGCCATCGACTTTTCTTTTATCCAATTAAGAGAAGGCGAAAAGAACAGGAAAATACCTTCGTTAGATTTTGAGTAAGGGAGGCAGTTATGAAAAGGGAAGGTATTAGCACCCTTTCCATCTGTAGTTATCTACGGGCTCTTAATTGCTTTGCTCACTTTATAAATTGCTTTCCGTGTGTGTTTGAAAAGAAGTTTTGAAAATGCATTTCACTTTGACTTCGTAATGATTCTCGCTGGAATGTATACGAAGTTGTTGCACCCCAAAATTTACCCTATGTTTATTCACATCCTTTTTCTCTAAACCATTATAATGGATGCTTCCTACAGATAGCCATATCAATCCCTCAAAATTCGGTTGTTGGGCCTTAAAAGTGTTTTTAATAGATAGTACGTGCTCTAAGCTTTCCAATGATACCAACTATGCCTAAATCGGAGTTACGGTTGCAAAGATATGACCAAATTTTTTTCCAGAAAATCACCTTCTGTTTTTATACATTATGTGTCGACGCATAAGCTCATGTGTCGGCTCATAGCTTAAAAGTTTCAATTTTTCACACAATATGTGTCGACGCATAGGTCGTATGTGTCGACGCGTAGCTTTAAAATTTTCAATTTTTCTGGTTTAACACAGTATGAGTCGATACATACTCTCTTGTATTGATGCATAGACCATATGCATTGATGCATAACCACTTGTATTGATGTATAGACCATATGTATTGATGCATACATGTTATGTATTGATGCATAACCACTTGTATTGATGCATAGACCATATGTATTGATGCATAGACCATATGTATTGATGCATAACCACTTGTATTGATGCATAGACCATATGTATTGATGCATACATGTTATGTATTGATGCATAACCACTTGTATTGATGCATAAACCATATGTATTGATGCATACATGTTATGTATTGATGCATAACCACTTGTATTGATGCATAGGCCATATGTATTGATGCATACACGTTATGTATTGATGCATAACCACTTGTATCGATGCATGGATATATGTATTGATGCAAGATGGCTTTTAAACCCTTTTGTATCGACTCAATGAACGTATGGGTCGACTCATGCTCATTTGGATCAAAGTTGTGGATTGGAATTATGGATTGAATTGAAATTAGAATTGAATACATTTTCTAATCAACACTTCACCATGATTTGTCTTAACCATTGATACTAGTTTGTGGTAAATTTGGTTTCCAACTTACGTTTACAAGTACTACGGCAAAGGAGATTGCATTAGTAATAAATCAAGAACTCAAATGGATGCATAATTCTCAACTTTTGTATTCATGAAAATTTGAGAGTTTTAAATTACTCTAAGTTTTTATTATACAAGAATGCCTATTTACGAAGTTGGAATCAAATTCTAAAAATCAACATTCAATTGGAAAATTCACTTCAAGAAAGCTTTCAAATTTCAAACATTTTGTTCAAGAATACAAACAAGTTACAATTTGGCCTAAGGATGCAAGCATACAAGCATATTACATGTTCCAACAAGAATCTTCGGTGTTTTCTTTTTGAATTTCCCTCCAAGTTGTTTGTACTTTGCCATTTGCTTTCTCCAAGTCTTTCTTCTCATCCAAGCTTTCCTCCTATCATCCAACTCACCATGGTCCATACATGAAACACAAAAAAAAACAATGGTTAGCAATTTAATTCAATCGAAAAAAACAGAATTATTGCAAACAGTTTGTATTGTGACTCATCATTAGGGATGGCAACAAGAATCAGAATGCAAGGGGTTCTCAATTTATGTTCAATTATTTCTAAGCCTCATACAACTATAATTTTGTTTTGATCATTGGCCTAGGGTTCTCTCTACAAATCACAACCTAGGTTGG
The DNA here is from genome assembly GCA_021764765.1 of Vicia sativa. Classification (NCBI taxonomy): domain Eukaryota; kingdom Viridiplantae; phylum Streptophyta; class Magnoliopsida; order Fabales; family Fabaceae; genus Vicia; species Vicia sativa. Next base: position 57,752,827 of record CM038795.1, on the reverse strand, counting down.
TTCACAAAGAGAACATAACTCATATTTTTTCATCATAGTTAAATGGGATGGCAGAATTTACAAAGCAGCCTCACTTTGTTTTAGATCATTGGCTGAAAGTTCAAGCAACAGGCAACAAATAGCATAGCAGAAGGAAGCAAGTATCATAGCAGAAGAAGCATGGTTAGCAGCACACAGGGCAGCAAGCAAAAGAGAGGTTTTACCCAAAATCACCATGGTTATCAACAAAGTAACTTTTTTTTAACTCAAGGCATTATGGTTATCAGCAGAAGGCAGCAGAGAGTGACACAGAATAGCAGAACCAGGAGCAGACAAAAAGCCAAAATGCCAAAGTTCAGTTTGAAAACAAGCAGCAGGTTTATAACTAAAGGGGCAAGGCAATCAAGAAAAGCAATATACCAGCAGGCAGTATCAGAAAAGAGGAAATTGTTAGTTCCAAAGACAATTTTTTCACCAAAAGTAAAAAAGAGCAGAAGCAAAGATAACAGCCAGCTTAGTTCAAATAGACAGCTCTCAGTTCTAAAGAGGAGGAACCAAGAAAGCCAAAAAACCAGTTTCAAATACCATAACCAAGAAAACCAAGGCAGAGGCCTGTTCTAAGTCAAAAACCAGTTTCAAATACCATAACCAAGAAAAAAAAACCAAGGCAAAAATGTCTGTTCTGAAGTTAAACTAGAACCAAAAAACATCTAGCAGCAACATAGCATTGTTCAAGTTCCAAACAGAAAAACCAACCAGAAACCAGAAACCAAAACCATTCCAAATCAAACCGTGATAGAAACCATAAATAGCCAATAAAATCACAGAAACTGTTGCCACCAGAAACAAAAATACCATGATACCAAAAAACAGAACATAAAACCCTAAGGTTATCCTCATCATTTTCCTAACTACCTATCCCTTCAGAAATAAAAAAAGAGAGGCAAAGAGACAGATTTTCGGAAAGGTATTACCGGATTCAAAGGTGGTTGCAAGCCTAGTTTCCGTCCTCCTTTTTCTTTATCGCTCAATACATGCACCGGTTACACAACGAAGCCATCATCTGGGTTAGGGTTTCATTATCCTCTGGTCAGATCCAAGCCAAAACCGCATGAGTATGTGAAAACAGAGAACAGATTAATAGAGGGAAGAGGGAAACGAGTCAGAAACATAAAGAAAATCGAGTTTCTGAGTCACGCCGCCGCCAGAACCGCCGTGAGGCGATTTCTGGCGCGGCCATTACGATTTTCGGCGAGGGTTCGGTGAGAGAGAAGAGGAGAATCGAGAGAGAAGGAACGTGTTTACTTGTTCTGTTTAGTTGTTAATTAGTATTTTACTTTTTTGTTTTAATTTAAGTTTTGTTTTGGGCTGGTGGTGACAAGTGTCACCACCTTATCTTTCTGATTTAGTTTTTTTTAATTAGTATTTTTTTAATTTTATTTATTTTATCCTAAGACTAGGTTGGGCTGGTGGTGACAAGTGTCACCACCTTATTTTTCTGACTATTTTTTTATTTATTTCTTGCTTTAATATTTGATGAATGCAGTTCTACTATGGCCATTGGAGTATAGTTTTGAAAAAAGAAGATCAGATGTCCGAAACACCAACACATGGTGAACTCGTGCTGACCAGTTACGCAAGATCAGATGGGCTTCTTCACCGACTTGGGCTATTTTTGCTTCCAACACCCCTTAGAATCACTGCAATATCAAACCCATTTCTAAACTCTCATCTTTTAAATTATTTTATTTTTATAAATGATTTAATTTTTGTGCGATGTACTAAATAATAATTAGTTTTGACAGTTTTTATTTGATAATTTATCGATTAAACTATTAGTCGATTTTTCATCAAATAGAAAAAATCATTTCTAATAATTATTTAAATTTCCGATTGTATTGTGTGATAATTGTCTGTTTATTCGCTCATTCGGTATTTATTCACCATTGTACACTTCACAGACCACCAATATTAAAATTAATCTGATTTTCCTTTGATTGGCTCATAAGCCAATTTCTTAAAGGGTCTCATGGTTGGGGATGGGCATGGACATCCTCACGAGGTTAATTAAAGCCCTTGTTGCTTTAGTTAATCATAACCCGAAAATAACATTGGTCTATATACCAATTTTCCATGCACCAGGGTCTCATGGTTGGGGATAGGAGCACCTATCCTCACGAGATTAATCAAGTCCACATACTTCGTTAATCATAACCCGAATCATTCTTTCTCCTTCGGTCCGTTACTAAACCCTATCTAAAACGCTTTCACAATTAACTTACAAACCTCGATCCAACGTCGAGTGCATTTTCAAATTTCTTTTCATAATAAAAACCCAAGTATTTAAATCGTTGGATGCTAGTCCAATTGTTTAAACACTTGTAAAAAATGAACCTCGAGTCTTTAAATCGTTGAATGCTAGTCCTATTATTTAAACACTTGTAAAAAATGAACTTCGAGTCTTTAAATCATTGGATGCTAGTCCAATTGTTTAAACACTTGTAAAAAATGAACTTCGAGTCTTTAAATCGTTGGATGCTAGTCCAATTGTTTAAAGATTCTTAATAACGTGAACTTTGTTTCACTTCACTCTTTCATAAGAAATTTTTTGGGATGATAGACGACTCGTTGAGCATTGAGCTCCTCTTGTTTCTAGTATTTGAATCATAGGATGCTAGTCCTATTGTTAAGTACTTTTCACCCACCTAAAATCAATCCAACTCACTCAAAGTCCTTTTCTCGCTCATATGCGATCATCAAACTCTTTTCCGACAAAAGAGTGTGCAATAGCCATTTCAAACACGAACGAGGACTTAAGATTTTCAGACAAACTAAACAAGTCCAAGTTCAAGCATATGAAATGTCTAATGCACGATTTTTCTTATAAAGTCAATACAACCAATTTAAAACATTTTTGAGAGGAACTACGGAGTTTTGACTTTCCCATTGCACAAGGGAATACGTAGGCACACGGTTTTGAAACCGTGCCAAACTCAAAATAATAATAAACAAATCCTTTTCTCCTTTTTATTCATAACTTAGCAATAAACACACACACACACACAAACACTTAGAACTAAATGGGTCCCATCGAGTACGATGGATGTAAGGGGTGCTAATACCTTCCCCTTGCATAACCGACTCCCGATTCCATGTTTTTGGTCGTAGACCGCCTTATCCGCATCTGTGGAGTTTTATCTATATTTTCCCGTTCTTTTTAGAACAAATAAAATTAGGTGGCGATTTCACTGTTTTTGAAAATTTAAATGATTTTTGAAAAACAATTTGCTTCAGAAGTGTTTGGAAATTTTTTGTTTTGGAAAAGTGTTTTAACTTTGTAATGATTCACACTGAAATGTATACAAAGTGTTTGAAAAGTTTTTGAAAATAGTGTGAGGTGTAAAAAGTATTTGATAGAGCAAGCAATTAAGAGTCTATTACCTACTCGGAATGGTCGTTTCCATGTTAGTTTGTTTTCTTTTAGGGTAGCGCTATCCATACCATTAGTTGGTAGGTAACTCTATTCGTTGGATGTAAAGGGACATTCGAAGGGTCATCGTATGGTCATAGAAGGAAACATGTCGGGATACCTTAGCATATTCGTAGGGACGATCATCACTTTTCGTAGGCAACAATCGAGGGACGAGATCATGTATTTGTAGGCAACAATCGAGGGTCATCGAGGGACTATGATCTTTGTATCGAAGGGACTATGATGATGTTATTCGTGAGCGTCTTAGCTAAGATATCTCTACGTTCGAGGGACATGACCATGTTTCGAAAGGCAACAAGAGAGGATACCCTAAGAGGTGTGCAAGTGTGAAGAGTGTGTTATATTAAAATATTTATCTTGTATTTAGAAGTGATCTATGTTGTTTTTAATCTTGCCATACACGCCTAATTACTAGCAGTTGAATATGTACGAAAAGTAAAGTGCGGAAATGTAAAGTGCAGGAAAGTAAACCCTAGACTATTACATGGCTTTGGGGCAGATACATAATAGGGGTGCGGAAAGTAAAGTGCAGAAATGTAAAGGTGCGAAAAGTAAATCCTATTACAAAAAAATGACCTTGCGACCTATACATTGATTCCTAATATTTAAATGCGAATTAAAAAAATAAATTGCAAGAAAAATGTCTAATGATAAGAGAAAATATCTAAACCCTAATTGCAAAGGAAAAATATTATTTTGATATTTTTTGGATTGGTTTTAATGTAGAAAAACCTAATTTTAAGTTAATTATTAATTAATTATGAAAAATAATTTAAATTGTGAGAAAAATAAATTATTTTTATGTCAAAAATTAATTAAATATTTAATTAACCTAAATCTGAAATTAAAATATTTTTGTGATTTTTGAAAATGTTTGAATTAATTTTGAAAGAAAATTAAACTGAAATTAAGAAAATAGAAAAAATGAGAAAAGAAAGGAAAGTGAGAAAAAAGAAAAGGGGGTCACCAGAGACCAAACCCTGGACCCCCTGGATATACCATGCGCGTGTTTGTCAACTGAGCTAGGAAGCTTTGTTGTCTGTGATTTGCAACCATTGGGTTATAACTGATAACGTGTTATGTTTTGAATTTTCAAACAAAATAAAACGTGGGACCCAAAATATTGGAACGAGCGAATCAGGAAACAGGAACCTGCCACGCATACGGTCAAGGCGTCAACGCCGGAGTCTTCCAACGGAGCTAGAGCTCCGGTCATCTACTCTGATCGGCCAAAATGCAAACCTGCAAAATCAACGTTAACTGCAAAAGCAAAGTGCCCAGATTGGCTAATTAGGACCCTGTGATCTCGATGGTGGTATCTGTTTCCACTGAAACGGCCTACAACTAAGGTTTCGAAGCTTTGTCAAGCTTATGCCCTAGCCATGGTGTTTTTTGGTTTACGCGTTAAAGGTTGCTTCTAATGCTTCAACCTGTTCTAAGGGCTATCCTGAGATCATACAAACAAACAAAATCAGTTAGTAATGCATGGGTTAAGACAATCGAATTAGAGAAAAATACCAAACCGATGCTACATGATCTGCAAGTTCTAAGGAGCTTTGGCCTTGTGGAATGGTATGGATCAAGTCCTGGGAATCTCAGGAGCACGAATGGATCACTGGTTTGGCTTGAGGAAGGCTGTGAATTGGAATATGAACCTGTCCTAGTTTCTTGAATTTTTGAGACTTCTAGGGTTCTTTGTGGAGGCAAGGGTTTCATCCTCTGTGCTTCTGATCTTGTAGTGTACTTATAGGAGAGTGCATTAGGTCAAGAATTATGGGAAAATATATTGCCTTGAATGCAAGAATATTTGATTTGGAATCTTCATCAAATCTTTCCAAAAGTGTTTCAATCTTGCCTTAAAGCCTTGTGCACAAATTTGACAGCTTGCATATGTTATCTTGGACCTCAAGACAAGTGAAAACCAAACCCAACTTATATTACCAATTATCTTTGTATTTTATTTAATTAATTTTGAATTTTGACCATTTAATTCAAAAATAAATTAAATAAAAAGATAAGTGGCGTGGAAAGGAGTATAGGGGTCATGGATAATCTCAAGAATAAGTATGGATCCTGAAAACTTAAGCCCATTTGAAAAATATTTGCATTTGTTAGGTTTTTTCCTTTGTGCACCTCCTCAAAAATGTCAAACTTGCACAATTCGTATCTTGCTCAATTTTTGAAGTTGCACAGTTTTTTTGATTCAAATTGGACCCGTTGTCTTGATACAAGGAAGTCCGTCACAAGATATTGTGTCATACTAGGTTCCTCCTTATTGTGTTGAAAATTGAAAAAGCCACACATTGCATCTAGATCATCAACTGAAACAGAGTATAAAATATTGGCCTCTCTTACATGTGAAATTCAGTGGCTGCAACGGTCTTCTTGTTGAATTCACCCAGCCTGCTTCTGTCTTTTATCAAAAATATACTTAGCTCATAACCCCGTGTTTCACGAGCGTAGCAAACATATCGAATTGGATTGTCACGTTGTTCGTGAGAGGGTTCAATCCAAGCTCATAGATTTGCTACCTATTTCTACTCATGATCAACTAGCTGATATGCTAACTAAGCCTCTACATGCTCCTGTGCTTCAAAAGACTTATGACCAAATTGGAACTATGTAGCATACACTGTCCAACTGGAGGGGATGTTAGTCTAGTTTGTATTTTATACTTTACATCTTATACACTATATATATAGTAGAATAATATAGTTTTAGTTTCGTGCCACATCAATTTTCTATCAAGCTTATAGTTTTCTACCAAGCTTGTCTATACACATTAGTGATTAGTTTATCTTTTGTGTATATATACAAACCATGTAATCTATTCTGAACTAATGGAGAAGTTTGCATTTATTACAACCGTTTTCTGTTATTGCTGTTAATTCATGGTTATTATATCTTCTTCATGGATCCACATGGTGAATACTTCACCATTGACAGTGCTACTACATTATAAAGATGATAATAATTATTTAATGTTCAACATGAAAAAGATGGCATGACTTTCGTTCGTATCCACCTTTTTCCACATGTTCATTGCATACTAATGTGTGTGTGACAAAGAGACTCTACAAAAAAAGAAAAGAAAAGTGAGAAACAAAGATAGAAAAGCTATTATGTAGATTTGTAATCAAATAGATATTGCAGTGCCCTGAATCTGGTTAGGGAAGTTACTCGTACAAAATGATACAATGTACTTGTATAACCGTACTATACTAATTTTCAAATACTAAATGCATTGGTTTAGTCATGTAAGATTCTGTTGAAGGAATATTAGATTTGAAGAATAAAAAAATAGCAATATTATTTATAAAAAAAAAAGTGCGTGACAACTGTTAAATCCATTGTTTATGCCAATTATTTGTATGGTCGTTTTGCTTAGCCTAGTCATCCACTTAAATTTGAAGGACCACATCTTGAGTCTTGACATTACCATCATACTTATCCTACTTTTTAAGCATAATTTACATAATGTCATATATCAATACATATGCATATGATTATATGAATCTCAGAAAGTTTTGTTGGTTGCAAATGGTTGAGATCGCAATAAATGAATTATTGAACACTAAAAGGCAAGTAATTAAGAACCAAAGGCATTCATTAGTAGTAACTCATTACCAAGAAAACAAAACAAGAGATTTGTACATATATGAACATAGCATAAGGGAATTACAAAAACATTTCCCAATTTGTACAAACTCCAAAATGATGATCAGACAAAACTTTGTTGTAGTGGGGAAAGTTACTGAGAAGAACAGCTTCTAGGTGCAATTCTGCGGCGTGAGAAAATGGAAACTACAGAGGTGGCTAGACCAACTACTATTCCAACTTTCACTTGTCCTCTTTTCGGAATTGGACGCCTCAAAGAGATGGTTCTTCTTCCACCACCGTTCATCATACCATTATTACTTCTTGCACCTCCCATCTTTTTCTTTGTGGTTTCCTGTGATTAGTGGAGAAGAAAAAGTAGATGCTAATTTGAGCTGCAGTGGTGTTATCTTTGTGTTGTTGGTGAGTGAGGTGTAGATGTGGTGTTTGGTTATGTATATATAGGACGGGATTGTCAAAACAACCCTTGTTTTGAGACAAAATTATAATGGTTGCCACTGGTTGGTTGGTTCCATTTTGACTTCTTTGAGAGTGTTGACCTGGTCGTTCTGCGGTCATATTTTTACTACTACTCCCGCGTCAGAGGGGACACACAGGAATGGTCTCTGCATGTACTGATATACATTAAATATTTGAGTTATAGAATCACATGCCTAAATAATTTAAATTTAGAGACACTCACACAAGTTTAAAATATAAAATTATCTATTCTCTTTTCTTTGTTTTAAAATAATTGTTCAAACTATCTAAATTATCATTTTTTTTTAAATTGCACTACATTTTGAATATTTTAGTAATTATAAAAATAACATTTAACTTTTTCAACTTTTCTCATTTCATACATCAATTGTCAATTTCTTATTGGTCCAAATTAAAAAAACTTTTTTTTATTTTTTATCTTATACACTTTTTCTTTTCTCTTTTCATTTTATATATGATTATTTTATATATTTAAATTTTAATATAATTAATTCTATAAATATTTCATTTTAAACTTACATTTTCAGATATATTTTATTTTATTTATTTGTTTATTATCACTGAAAATAATAATTAATATATTATTTAACTTTAATAAAATTAAAAATATATTTTATGAAATTGAATAATATTATATATCATTCACACAACTAACTTTTTATCTTACGGGTCACTATCAAATTATTACGATTATTTTCAAATGTAAATTCTTTTTCTTTCACCATGTCACAAATTTTTTTAAACTATTACGTAATACATTCAATTTATTTTAACATTACATAATTCAATTTAAATTCACACGTGAATGTAAATACATCATTTATCAAGTTTACCATTATATTTTGTATAATCATATTATTTGTTGTAATATTTTAATTTCATAATTTTTAATTGTAGTAATTCCCATTAAATACTAATTAATCTATTATTTAACTTTAATAAATTTAAAAATATATTTTATAAAATTGAATAATACTACATATCATTCATACAACTAACTTTTTACCTTATGAGTCACTTTCAAATTATTACCATTATTTTAAATGTTAATATTTTTCTTTCTCCATGTCACAAGTTTTTTTTTTTAAATTACTTAATACATTCAGTTTATTTTAACATTATGTAATTCAGTTTAAATTCACATGTGTATCTAAATACATCATTTGTCAAGTTTATCATTATATTTTGTATAATCATATTATTTGTTGTAATATTTTAATTTCATAATTTTTCATTGTACTTTCTCATTAAATACTAATTAATCTATTATTTTAATTTAAGAAAATTATAAATATATTTTATGAAATTAAATAATACTACATATCATTCACACAACTAGTTTTTTATCTTACGAGTCACTATTTTACCATTATTTTCAAATATTAATCTTTTTCCTTCTCCATGTCACAAGTTTTTTTTTTAAATTACTTAATACATTCAGTTTATTTTAAAATTACGTAATTCAATTTAAATTCACATGTGTATCTACATACATCATTTGTCAAATTTATCATTATATTTCGTATAATTATATTATTTGTTGTAATATTTTGATTTAATAATTTTTTATTATACTTATAAAAAAAAATTATTTCGTCAATATTAAAATAAATTCACCCGTGTGGGAGCACGGGTCTCTGACTAGTTATATTATACGATCCTGTATTTTTGATTTCTCTATATTTTTTTTCAAATAATAGTTATTACATTTTTTTATCTACAATTTTGACCTCAGTCGTCAACTTTTTTTTTTTTGTTGAAAATTTTAGTATCTGATCTTGCGACCGACTAATCCAAGAGGGACCAATCCCACCGTCCATTAGCGGGTGCCCTGTTTAAAGCCAGAACAAAGTTCTGTATGGACTGGTCCAACACAAGGATTGTTAGCACCCATGACATTGAGAGGAGCACACTCTCAAGACTCAAGCCTCCACCGCTAGACCAATCCTTAGGGGTTTAGGGTTTAGGGAATTGTCCCTCAATTCTAAACTAGAATCCCTTTAATTCAACCATTCTATTTTCTTCTTTTCTTCTTCTTCCACGAACCAAATCCCTAATTGAGTTGGTTTTGTGGCGCGCGGTCTAGGTATGAAAATGGTAGCACCAAACATGGATCAGTTCAAAGCATTTTTTAGGCGAGCAGATTTGGATGAAGATGGAAGAATCAAATTTGGTCGTTGGTTTCTTTTAGGGATACAACTTGCCTAAACAGGTTCCCGCTCATGTTAGGTTTTATTCTCTTCTATAATTTCAATTCAAATCGAAGTCACTTTACTAAAATTGATAATGCTCGTGTTGTTATTGTTCTCTGCATTTTTTAAGTGTAGGATTTTCATGATGCATTCTTTGCTTAGATACTTTGTTTTAGGTTTTTTTGTGGTTGTTTCTTTTAGCTATATGTAATTGATGGTTCTTCTAATGGGGGATTGTAATGGATTGTAAGTTGATTTAGTGTAATGTTTATTGTTTTTTTGTATGAACTACTAAACAGGTATGGATGCATGTTGATCAGTCCAAAATTGGTTTTCTTGGGCGGAATGATTTTTATAATGCTTTGAGATTAGTAATTGTTGCGCAGCATAAGCGAGATTTACAATCTTCTGCTCCACAACTTCTGAATCTAATAGGGGTGTTCAAAACCAAATCAATCCAATGGAAAACAGTAAATCAAACCAAACCAAACCAAATCCGCAAAAAATCGCATTTGGTTCGGATTTATTTAGGTCATCTTTTGATAAAACCGCATGATTCGGTTCGGTTTGCGATTTGTATTTTGCAAACCAAACCAAACCGCATTATATTACAACTTAAATTTTACTTAACTCACATCCCACCAAAAGGTAAACCTATTATACTTTAGCCTTATGATTACGAATAATGTTCTCATTCTTACACTTATGATTTCAATTTCAATCTTTTCAAATCTATCCTAGCATTATTGCGCCATCTTTGCCACATAAATCTTACATTTTCTTCTCTAATCTCTACTTTTTTATTTTCTTTATTTTCCACCTTCTCATTTTTATGCAAATGTTCTCTCTTTAATTTCGTTTTTATCGCACATCTTCTTCTATAATCTCTCATCTCATATGTTCTTTCTTTTTCATCTTCATTGATATCTCGTCTCCTTTTTTTTGTTTAATTATAATATTTTTTATATTTATATTACTTTATATTTATTATTCCACTTTTGTCTAATCTAATTTATACATTTTAAATGAGAAGTTGTTGTTCAAATATGATGAATTTTGTTGTTATTTGGTAATGTATGAATGAGTAAATACGAAGCTATGTTGTCATCGATATGTGTATGTATGACTCAATAAAGTATTTATAAAAAACCGAACCAACCGAACCGAATTAAACCGCATTAGTTTGGTTTGGTTCGATTTTTTTCTCTAAAAGCCAACCGAATTAAACCAAACCGCACGTATTTTTCTCTTGCGATTTGGATGATTTTTTTCGTCAAAACTGCTCAAACCGCATCGCGAACACCCTTAGAATCTAAGAGTTGCGTCATTTGTTGGGCACATGGGTGGGAATTTTGCACCAATTTTTTTCTAAGTTAATTTAGAGGAGGTTTAAAACCCAAAAATTTTAAACTAAACCGCCACATCAGTTTCCGTTAATAAAAGTTGACAGCACAAACCAAAATTATAGATGAAAAAGTTTACGAGAACCATTATTAAAAAAAATAATTTAGAAGGACCTAAATTGAAGGTTCGTATTTATATAAGGACTAAAACATATTTAATCCAATTAATTATTATCTATCGTATATTTTAGCAAATGTGAGTGTGACCAAATGCAAAACATGTTTAGCCCTGTGCCTATAGATATCTTGCTGATATTACTATCTGAGAATCCCATACTGGTTTTGTTTTGAAAAATGCTGGCTGCTGCATATTTTTCATGTGGAGAATCTTACTGATACTGATCGAAAAAATTAATGATGTCTACAAACCAGGCTGCTCCACTTCCCATATCTTATTCTTATCCTGCTTAATGGAAAATTTATGCTTTCACCTGATTTTGAAAGAGACATATTTTAGCGGACAAACCTCAACATAGCGACACAAAATGTACAGATTCATTGTTTTGTTGTCACAAATATAAATTAATCACTTTACACCAAATAAGTCGTGAAGTTTCCTGGATTAATTAATCTATACCATATACATTGCATATAGATATTTGTCACTTTTCAAATACCTTAGTCAGATAAGCTGCACCAGATTTCAATCAAGAGTAGTGTTTTTTTTTTTCTAATAGAGCACTTGGTCTTAAAATAATAACAAAATGAGTTAAGGATCATGGTTAGAGATCTTAAAATGAACTATTAGATTTTAAACGACTCTAGTAGGCCTGTGACTTTCTAGAGTTGGGTCGAAAAAGGAGAAAATTTATACATTTTTTAGAGTGTTCTTTAAAAATTAAAAATATATTTTCGATACGCAACTATATACCATGCATCAATTGAGTAAATGTAATTTTATTCTATTCAATAAAAAAAATAAAACTGAAATTATAATTCTGGTTGCAATCGGTAATGTATTTCTCATTTGTATAGAGGAAAAATTGAATTTTCTGTCACATTGCCATTTTATATATTATCGAAAATATATTTCTGGTATTATGAAAAATGCATATTATTTAAAATAACAACCAATATGTTAGAAGGATGATCAAAGTCATTTCTTCATCTTTCTATAAACCCTCTCAAAATTTCTTCCATTCTCAATCTATTTTTCCAACCAAATCTTCGTTCTTGTGGTTCATTCATTCCAATCCTCTTCTTCACATTAATCTACTTTTTTTCTTGGAAAAGGTTACGCTAATACCAGATTTTTATATCTAATTAGTAGTTAAACTTAACCGAAAATGTATTTCTGGTTCCTGGATGTGCTTAATTTTCCAGTAACTGTTTGTTAGTTAGTTAGTTTAATGTTTTTTTTTATCACATTAGGTATGGTGCATCCCGATAACATTCTCAAACTTAATGTGTCTCAAGTTGTTTCTCCTCTCGTATATCTCCTATCGTATCTAAGGTGGTAGATATTCGTGACCATTTTGAAATTGAAGAAGAGTTTGAATTACGTGAAAACATGCTGCAGTGGATTCTTACAAAGACCTCCAAACTAGGATCTGGTGTTATGATTAGAAGGTCTGATAATGGTATGGGTAAAACATGTGCATTTGTGACTTTGACATACGATAGAAGTGAAAAATATATGCGTTGGACCCAAAATTTGAAATGCGACGACACCGATTCAAGGAAATGTGAATGTCCATTTAAGTTGCATGGTTATCTGTTGGAAAATAACAAATGGAGATTTAATGTGATATGTGGTTTACACAATCATGATTTAAGTTTAAGGGTAGTTGATCATCCAATTGCATGTCAGCACCTTCCGGATGAGAAGACATGTGATTCTGACATGACATTGAGTTTGGTACCGCCCAAAAACATACTTGTAACCTTGAAGCACAAAAGACCCGTGAATACATAAAATATCAAGCAATTGTACAATAGGCGTTATTTATCCAAATTAGCGCTTAGGGGACAAATCATTACACAATCCCTTTCGAGACTTGGCCGGACCAATTTATTGAAAAGATGCAAGACTACAACAAGTTTAACAAAATTGAAATAGGGAAAATTCAACAAGTTCGAAAAGGAACTGAAGTGAACCGAAATGAAAATATGCGAACACACTCTAAGTTGAAAATAGTAATGAAAATACCAATGTGTCCTACGTGCAACGAAGTTACGTAAACTTGTCTGGTAATATTCAAAATTGAAATTAAAAATGCCCAAATAAAAAGCCTTTGTCTGATCAAAATAAAATCACATGCATATGTGAAAAAAATAAAATGAGCAACCAAAAAGACTTACGTAAAGGTAGAGAAAAACACAAGAAAGTGAGGTTTGAATTGTGTTCTCATAAATTATTTCCTCTTTTGCTTGATTTTGAAATCTATTGTGGAAGCTATTAAGTAAGTAAAGAAAGCTAGTAAAGAACACATATATTTTATACAAGTTCACCTTCTCAATAAGGCTACGTCTTGTCCACCCTCACAGGTGATTTTGCCTTCAACAAGGACTTAATCCACTAATCATGAAAGATTACAACAAAACTCTAAGAGTCTAGAAAGAACTCTTAGCCCTCTCAAGTACTCAGACTAAAAAGTCACTTGAGGAAACTCCAATTCTAAATAGAATTGTAATTTTTCTGGATATTACATGAGTGCTTCTTAAATAAAGCAGATTACTCCTAATTTATAAAGCTTATTGCTTTTGACAATCTTTTGAGCAACAAATCTTTTGTCTAAACAATTTACAAGAAGATTTCTAAGAGATAACACAATCCGGGCAGCAACTCCTGTGGTTTGTATGTTTCTGCATAAATTGAATGTTATGTTTCTAACACAACATCATATCACAGTCTTCTTATCTTCCTCCCAAGTTGTGAAAGACACAAGAAATGGGGTTTGAATTGGGGTTTTAACCTTTAAAAACTTTTCTTTTAAAAAACAATCCCATTTTTTGTTTACTTTGCTTTTGATAAAGATTGAAAGAATTAGAAAGCACTTAAGAACACAATATTTTTACACTAGTTCACTTGAAACTTCAAGCTACTCTAGTAAACCCTCACAGGTGATTTGCCTCTCTCCAACGAGGTCTTAATCCAATAATTCAACTGATTATTACACTTGCACACACCAATTGTATGTGACTAACACCTACACACACAACTGTATGTGACTAACTATCAACCTCTTAGACACACTAGTCCTAGACTTCTCGAGAATTCTGACCCAACTGGTCTCTCAAAGAATAATCAAACAATCGTTTAAATTTAAGTAAATATGCTTCTACACAAGCTAATAAGTAAACAAAATTTTAGAACAAGTGACTTGACATAATATACAGCTTTTTACAAAGAAATAATAGCGTTTAAGCGTATAATATTTTTCATAGAATTAGTAGTTATTTCTTCAAGTCTTCAAGCCTTTATATAGAACCATGCATGTGATGTAACCTTTGAAGGGTACATATGGAAATATGAAATTTGTGGCGGCTTGAGAGAACGTGAGGGAGAAAATCGTACGCAACGTTCGTCCTTCATGGTAGTGAAATGAGGCGTTTCTTTGTACCATGTACTATTTGTACCCCCTTAACGTTATCTTCTAACCTTATGTACTTCAGAGGCTTATGCGAGCATGAGTAAGAGGAAAATTATAACTTCTAGTTAGTCAAAACTTCAAGTCTTTAGAGTCTTCAGATCTTCCTCTTCAAAGTCCTTAGCCCTTGGTTTTGAAGAACCTTGTATCATATCTTAAGGTTGAAAGAGCTTCAAGTCTTCAGAGTCTTCTTAACCACGTCTTCAGAGTCTTTTAGCACTTGATCTTAGAACCTTGTATCACAACTAAGTTCAGAAGAACTTTGTGTCTTCAGAGCCACGTCTTCAGAGTCTTCAGCACTCGGTCTTCAGAACCCTTTGTCTTCTGAAACATGAGTCTTAAGTATCTTTAACTATGTTCACTCAGAACTTCTATCTTGAGATCTTCAAACTAGTTTCTTCATACTTTCGTATCAGAGTAACTGAGTTTCAGAGCCTTCTGAAGCTTTTCTCGCTACTTGTTCATCAGAATCTCTGTAGGTTAGAAGCAGAGCATTTTCTCTTATAATGTCTTGGCCATGCCATTCATTAGAAGCATAACCTGTTTGTTTATTCTTAAAAATACAACAAACATTAGAGTAACAAAATTGTTCACTCAAACATACTCTTTGTTATCATCAAAACTTAGAGACATAATTGCATAATCAAATCTTGTTCTAACAATCTCCCCTTTTTTATGATGACAAAACCATGTATTTTGCAAACACAATTTTGTATAAAATCAGAAGAAAGTATAAATGATAAAGGTAAGGATTACTTAACCTTTACATTGAAACTCCCCCTGAATGACAGACTTGGTAGAGATAAGAACTTCTGACTAAGGACCATTTGAGCAACAACTCCCCCTGGATCCAACAGATCAGATAGAAGGATCTTGAGAGTCTTTATTCTTGAAGGCACAACTTCTCAACTGATATCTTGAACTTTTAATGTCACTCAGAAAAATTCCAGATTCTCCATTTAGAGCTTGACTTCGAACTAACTCTTTACGAGCCTAGTTTTAGGAGTCAGACGCATGAATTTTAGATTCCAATTAAAAATCATGAAAAATAAATACAACAAAATTCTACCAAGAAACAACATTTTATATTTGGTTAGAATGTAAGCAGCATTTTTCAAAGAATTTAACCATTAAGAATCAAAATTACTTCTTTAACTACTCCCCCTTTTTGTCATAATCAAAAAGCTATATTTTAAAAATCTGAAAAACATAAATAAAATAAGAGAAGAAAAAAATTCAAATTCATTCAAAAGATAAATTTTAAAACATAAATTCATAATCAAAAGAACCAAAAACAACAAAAGTTCTTAATCAAAAACACATTAAAACAATCCAGAAGCAACGATTTTAAGAGTTGGAAGGAGAGGGATATGGTCTAGAAATCTTCTTGAGGACTAGCTCCATCATTTTTTATATATTGTCATTGACCTTCTTCTGATCATTAAGACTTTGTTTCAATTCTTTATGTTCCGCTCTAATTTCTTTGATAATGGTATTCAGAGTCTTAAATTTATGATTAGTTGAAGACTCAACTAGAGCAGCTTGAGCAGATTATTCTGCATTCTCTATTTCTACACCCAATGTTTCTTCTTCAGCTCTGAATTGCTCATCCTCTTCAGATTTTGACCTGGCTTATTCTTCTTGAGGAAACTGAAAAGCCTTTTCTTCTGCTTCCTTATGCTTTAGAGCAATGAGTTTGAAGGCACAAACTCTTTCCATTTTTTCTCTTTCTGCTTGAGCAGCTCCAGTGTTGTTATCCTAGATGTTGCGGAGAAGTTGAATATTATTTTAACTTAAGACATCATCCATTGCTCAAAATATGCCCATGAGACATCTAGATCTTTGTGAGAAGAACTAATCTTAGCTTATTCTTTGAGCTTAATGACCCTCTTCTGCACCTTGTTCCTAAACATATTAATGCACTCAGCCAAGGTTTCGGGACTTGGTTTCTCATAAATTATCAGTGATAGTTTATAGGAGAAAGGTTCAAAAGGATGAACAACTTCTCTGAGTTCCGGAAGTTCAGACATTGAGTCTGGTTCAGTCAGAGAAATCTTAAAGATTTTAGGAATATCATATGACATTCTTTCAGACTCAACATTGTTAAAGGGTGAACCAGATCAGGACAAGTTGTGTTTTGAAAAGAGGATATGATTCTTTATTGAAGAAAGCAAAGTGGAGGTGGAATGAATACCAGGAAATGATGAAGTATGAATTTGTTGTAAAGATGAGACAATGACTGAAGTGGAAGTGATTATTGGTGTGGATGAACTAGGAGAAGTTATAAAGTGAGTTATAATTGGAGACAAAACAAAGTCAGTAGTTTGGTTGATGGATTGGCAAGATGGATTTGAATATAATGCAGAAATATTAGAGGTAGTTGAAATAAAAGGAATTGTATAAGAGGTGAATTCTTAAGTTAATATAGGAATGATGGAAGGATTTGAGGCAGAGGTATTAAAGGGTAGTGATGTAGATGGTGATGAGGAAAATGAGGGTGTTTTGAAGGAAATGGAAGAACTAAGGTTGGTAGGAATGGACAAAGCGACATTAACAGTTTTAGGAATTGAATCAGAAGCATTAGATATTGACTTACTAGAATGATTCTCTTCCTCCAGAATGGCATCATTGAGAATTTTTGTCTTCTTTTTCTTCTCTGGATCGGAGGATTTAGATCTCTTCTTTCTTTTTCTGATAGAGCACTCAACTCTTTAGCAGGTAGTTGAGTGTAGTCAAAGGTGGACATATCATGTCCTTTAGCTTCCATCATCCTTTCATAGTTTGCAACAACTAATACATGATCTTTCTTTGAGAAAAGAGGGTACACAACAAGACTTCTTTTGAAAAAGTAATAATCAAGAGATTTAACTTCAGGCTCGACAATGATTTCTTTAATAACTTTCATATTTTTTAGAGTGTATCCATCAAATTATCTCAAAGTGTTAATGATAGGTCATCTGTACATTTGGCTTCATCAACTAAAAATTTCACTAAGCCACTTTCAACAAATATATCTGTAAGAAGATGTCCATAAGGAATATAGGTAGAGATCTTCTTATTAGGAAGTGTTGCAGCCCTTGTCTTTATGATTGAATCCCTTAAATAATTGAACAAAATTAAGGGAATATTTATCTTCTACTTGGTCATCAAATAGTATAACATGATATTTTGATTTACGTTAAAATAATCAGAAGAGCTAGACGAACGCCTAGGGTTAATGCAATTCAAGATAATTTTGTGCCATGCTCTAATAGTGTTGTGCAGATCTTTGCTTTTGTACTTCTACTTTACAATGGAGTATTCCTTAAACATAAATGGATTTATGGAGTTCTTGGAAGATTTGGACATAGAATAAAGTCCATAGACTCTTTTTCATTAATGAAACTTCAATCCCAAAAGTTTTGCATTAGATTTCTCCGTGATAATGATTCTTTGTCCCAGCACATCAGAGACAATGAAGAGGTCATCACAATCGGCCATTTTCCAAAAATCTTTGACCGAATATTCATAAACAGGACCTTGAAGCCTATTTAAATACAGTTCCCACCCTTGGGCACTTAATTGATATTTAATGTCACATCCATTTTCAGCAAGGTTTTTAAAATCCACCATAAGTTCTTTCAGAAAGAACAAATTTTTGGGATCTAAGTTGCAATGGACTTGAATAGCCTTCTGCGTGATATGGTTTTCCCCAAAAGCTATTAAGGAGGATGAAGATGATTATGATGGAGGAGGCATTATTGATGACGATGGAGCAGATGATGAAGATGTTGGAATAATAGCTGATGATGATGGATCACTGGTAGAAGTGTTGGACTTTGACGCTTGTTCTTTTTCTTGAGCAAACTTCACAGCTTCTTGTTGATTGATAGTCATCATGATGATTAGAAGGATAAAAGATGAAGGGATGAAGAGTTGCACAAAAATAAACTTGACAGTTTTGAGAGAAGAGAGTTTTAGGGTTTAGGGTTTTAAAACGAGTGAGAAGAGAATAATGAAGGAGTAAAAGAAATTGTAAACCATTTTATTCTTGTTGGAAAAACTATATTATTGATTTTTAGGGATTCGGAGGCTCAGATGAGTTATCTTGAGCTCCAAGCTATATGTCTTGCTTACCCCTCAGTAGGGAGCCCTATTTATAGAGGCATATGGACCTCTTTAATTGCTTCATGTAACTGTCGTGGCCCCTTGTATCGGCAAAAACTGCGAGTAAAAGCCATTGAATTGACTTAACTCAAAAAAAGTAACAAAAGA
This sequence comes from Vicia sativa, assembly GCA_021764765.1. Lineage (NCBI taxonomy): Eukaryota > Viridiplantae > Streptophyta > Magnoliopsida > Fabales > Fabaceae > Vicia > Vicia sativa. The sequence goes on along the minus strand of CM038795.1, from coordinate 57,733,818 downwards.
GTCGCCACCATAATTTTATTTTATCCAAAGGACTAGGAAAAAGAGAGAGTAAAAATAGATCAAACATTTGGGATCGGGGGTTAGTTATGCAAAGGGAAGGTGTTAGGCACCCAAAACATCTACGGTACTCCGCAGGAACCTTTTTGAAAATTTGTATATGTGTGCTAAAAAAAGAGTATATGTACAAAATGGATGGTGGGGGGAGAGAAGAAATATTTTTTTTTATAATTTTTGGTTTGATAAAACTTCAAATGAGTTCCAAGCCTACATACCAACAATGTGCAATATTGAAATCAAAACCAAGTAGTTTGGGTAAAAAAATACCAAAATTGTGTGTTGGTTGATTTTAAGAAAATGTTAGTTTATAAAATCTACAAAGAGCTCAAAAAGTTTGGATGAGGTGTTTTTTAGTCTTATGAAAAGGAAAGTCAAAGTATTATTAAATGAATTGAAATTTTATTAAGAAAACAAAGTTTAAAAATTCACGGCCCTAAGTCCAAGTTTTTTATGAAAGAGGTTCGAGTTTTGAAAACAAGAATCCTTTGAAAAAGAGGGAAGATTTGAAAATTAAAGAATGGGGAGAAGATGAAGAGGCTAACCTAAATGCATAAAGTAAAAGGTAAGGGTAAAGAAAGATCTAACCGGGTGAGAATCCTAGTACTTGACATCAAGAGCCAATACCATATCTCATCCTTTGGATTACCACATAAGCAACAAATAACCATACAAAAAAACCAAGCTTTAGCTAAATCAATGCTTTTAGGTGAACTCTTGTCTTGAGAAAAACGGGAAGAGTAATGGTTTTATTTTGAGGAAATCCACTCTTAATCGAGTATAACGGAATAACCTGCATACAAAGATAATAACCAGACAAGACAGAATAACACAAGGGCACAAAGATCTCCAAGCTGAGGTAAGGGTCCTAATCCTAAGTCCAAAGATCAAGATCCAAGCACAAGGATAGTAACCAAGTCCAATTAAAAGTTTTTTATGTTCAGGTTGAATTATTAAGTATTTTAGAAAAGAAAAATAAAGCTCAAGTGAGCAAATTCAAAATGACAAGAAAATAAAATACTCAACTGAGCTAAGTAAAAATGACATAGAAAATAAAATGCTCAAGTGAGCAAAGAAAAAATGGCATGAAATGTAAATGTTAAACAAAGATCAAAGCTCAAGTCATCTTTTGGGGCTTATGTTAGAACATTAAAGTTCATGCCACCAATTGATCACTTTCTCCGAATCTGTACAAAAGAAAAATAATATGAAGAAGAAGTAATAATTTCCAAGTTTATTTTGCATCAGATGAATTTATTCGGTCTCACTTCGTCAAAATCAATCAACTCTCTTAGTGGATTTGGTCAAGAGACCTATTGTAACGCCCCGAATTTAATTAATTAGTTAATTAAATTACCGAAGGATTTAATTATTGGATTCATACGAAGTTTGAGAATTAATCAATGAAAATTAGATTTGTCGGTATTATTTAAGAGGTATATTTGGATTGATCCTTTAAAGTCATACAAGATAGATGAAGCATCAACCTAGGGAGTGGGCAATCATAGATCTCTAAAACAATCTTTTCATCAATAAAACTTCTTGGATCTAAGAATATTCATATTAAAAGTCCTCTTAAGAATCAAATGACTTTGAAATCACCCACAAACTTCATACAAACATCAATATATGATCCTCAGAAGTCCAAAACCCTAATGCAAGGTAGATTGCTATAGAATGGAGAATTCTTTGAATTTGATGACCTTTTTCAAACATGAAGCACACACTCAAAATAAGAGACCATGTTTGGTGACAAGAGAAATATTCAATGAGATACAATACTGAGAATGGAGGAGAGAAGGCATGAAAATAAACACATGAACCTATTGGCTCCTTGAATAAGAAACTTATGATCCATTCACCTACAACATTTAGCAAGCAAAAATGTACACATATCATTGTTATCCAAGTATCAATATTACACACAAGAAATAAGCACCTGCACATGGTTCTTGGTGATCTCCTAAGGGCAAAGCCAAAGAGAGAGAGAGAGAGAGAGAGAGAGAGAGAGAGAGACAGAGAGAGGTAGATTCAAATTTGTGATCTTTGTGTCATGCAATGGTATGAAGCATGAGTGAATCTTAGGGGGGGAAATTGGGGTACAACATTTGCCCTTATTTAAGTGTCTTCTATCCGGAGATAAGAAGGGAACATTCTCCTTGACGAGATAGAAAATACTTAAACATAATATGAGCCCTATTTTTGGCCCTAAGATGTTATGCAATGCTTAATGGTTATGCAATACAATATGATGATCTTCACAGGGGAAACATAACACCACTAGGGAAAGCAAAGATAATGAAGACACTCTAAGAAAGACAAACTCATCCAAGAAGACGAAGTACTGGGGAAAGAAGCTCAATCTTATGGGAGAGAGAAAAACATGACTCCACTAGGGAATGGGAAACCAACTTTTTATAATGTTATCGACTAAATACAGGACAAGGAAACGGAAACGGAATAACAACAATAATCCTTAGATAGATGGTGAACTATCTCCTCACAGAGGAGTTAGCAAAAACAAGGAAGAGACACCAACTTTCTAAAGATAGTGAACCATCAACCTTGAACAAACACTAGAAATTGTTTCTAACTAAAAGGTGGTAAGAAGACAACATCAACAATGGACTAACTTTCCAAAGAGTTTTGGCGCTTCATCAAGGACGGGATGAAACTCCTTATTTAACCATGATACTCTATCTGGAAAGGGTAACAAATCAATCATACAATAAATAAGCTAAAATTCTTCCCATTGAAGTATTCAACAAATCAACAACAAACTATCTCTCATAATGATGAGATTACCATTCATCAGAACATTCAAACCTTTGACAAAATGCCTTCTATAACGACAAGGCTACTATTCATCGGTAAGCAAATCTTTGACAAACTTCCTTCCATAATGACAAGGTTTCCATTCGTCAGTAAACAAATATTTGACAAACTGCCTTCCATAATGACAAGGCTACCATTCTTAGGTAAACAAATCTTTGACAAACTGCCTTTCATAATGGCAAGGCTACCATTCGTAGGTAAACAAATCTTGTTGCAAACAACTATAGGGATCAGTCTGCAGTGAGCTTGTAAATCACCCAAAGAGACAACACAGAAAAACATTCATTAATGAGCTTGTAAATCGCCCAAAGGAACACCGAAGAGAAATGTTCCGCGGTGAGCTTGTAAATCACCCAAAGGAACTTTCAACAATGAGCTTGTAAATCACCCATCGGAGATAATCGGCTATTCAATGATGATCTTGTAAATCACCCATCGGAATATCGGAAAGAAACGTTCATTAATGAGCTTGTAAATCACCCAAAGAAACACCGAAGAGAAACGTTCATCAATGAGCTGGTAAATCGCCCAAAGGAACTTCCAATAATGAGCTTGTAAATCACCCATCGGAGATAATCGTCAAAAATAAGTCTTCAACCTGTTGGAGAGATACGGTCAATCCTCAACGAGAGATTTCTCGTAGGATCACCGATAAGAAGTCAAATTGTAATTAACAGATTTGATGGGCAACACCAACCGCTTACGGGAGGAGACTATCACCTACTGTTAGGAAAACATTGTAACAATATTGCTGGAGGATGCAAGTGAATTATCTTGGACTCTTCTTTGCTGGAGAGATGAGATCTTCCTGACATGACTGCACTTTCCAATTAGAACTCATAGTCTAGGAAGAACAAGGTAATAATGTCGCTTGGAGACCAGAATTCAAACCACAATCAAGCCGGGAAAGGGTAAATCTGAAAAACACAAGGGCTCACAAAGAGGGCCGAGACTCTATTATTCCATGAGGAATAATTCAGTGGAGAAAATGGAAAGATGAACTTTTTATCACGTAGAATATCAAAAGAAGTTGTTGGCATATTGTAAACATTCCCAGGTTCCTTCTGACAGAGGAATCCGAAGGGGGTTGCCATTATGTCTTATCAGAGCGTTACTCTTACCAACTCTCCTGAGGAAAAAATGGGACATTCTGTGGGAACAACCCGCTTTTCACTTATATCTCAAATTCGAACGAAAAATGTTATAGAGGTCTTCATGGTACCAACTTCAACATTATCAACCTTGTTTGTTATTAGGACATTTCCATCTTATCCCTTTGCTTCACATCCGAAGTAAACACACTTGAATTGCTAAATTTTCGCAAGCATGTTCTAACAAATCTGTTTGTTTTGAAATGCATTTTCAATAATAAAAGAATATTTTATAAACTGAATAAAGTAAGATTGCAAAGGAACTGGATAAATGCTCAAATTTTATTAATAGAATGGTAGTCTGCCAATAACATGACTCCATAGATGATTACAATGTTTTGAAAAATGGTAAATACATGGAAAAGGTACATCGAAGAACAATGAACATTATTCTCCCTAACAACTTTGAACTCCTGTATTGTAGTCTTCAGTTGAGGTATAAAGATAATCCATGCAGATTGTTGCTTATGTGATCAAGTCTTGTATGATGTAGTTACTTGCCATATAAGTCCCTAACTTTTGTCTAGACTGCCTTTGCGGGTGAAATTCTGGTGAGGGCCAGACTCAGGATGTCGTGACATCTGATCCTACATTACAAAAAGACAAGGAATTGTTAACCCAGTTTGGTTCTAACTAACCTACATCTGGGGGCATACCAAGCCAGGAATGAAGTTCACTATCAGCAATATTAATTCGGAGGGAAACCACCCTGTTTACACTCCTCACTTAATCAGACTACCCAATGATCCTTCTACCTAAGATACCATACTTAGATCTGAGAACCTCCACTCACTTCCAATCACCTCAGTGATGGTTATCAGATACTATCACAGCAGCAACTGCATCGACTTCTTGGCTCCTAACACAATCAACTTGGAGATGCCTCACTCTAAACACAACTAAAACAGTTTGAAGATACCACACTTCAAACACAATCTAAACAGTCACTCAAGTGACACAGACATAACTTGGAATTTCTTCACAACTTCTTCCAAGGACACAACTACACTCATTTCTTCACAGCTTCTGAGAGAGTAAAACAATTCTCTTGCCTACAGGCTTCGAGGTAAAAATCAGTGACCACCCCACAATCTGGGTGGTTCACTTACATGGCTAACCCTAAAGACTACATCATTCTAAAACCAGCTACTTACTAAAACTTGGTTACAACTGCTTATTTATAACCTATTACCCAACTGGATTTGGGCCTTCAAAATAACAGCATAAGTTGTAACAAACTTCTGCAGAAACAAACTTTTGCAGAGACAAAAATACATATAACTTCTGCTACAATCAAGGTCCCTTTTGGCTTTTCTCCTTAGCTCTTAGACCTCTACATATGCCTTCAAAATCACGCCACATAATATGTATAATATTCCCAGAATATTCTGCACTAATTAAAACAGAACTGTAACAACTTAACAGTTTCTGTAGCGTGATATCCTAATGTTTGATGTCTCGACATCGCATATGACATGCTGTTCCAGATGTTGAACTTCTTCAACACAACATTTTAAGGCATTCTAGATAGGATTATAATATGAGAATCCTACTATACAAAACATTATTGCTGCTATTATTTGTTTTATTAAAATTTAGCCAATCCATATAATTTGGAACATACAAACTCCCCCTTTGGCAAATTTTAGCTAAAACGAATTATTACAAATACAAGCAGTTTAAAGTAGCAGCAACAATTTTACAAATAACAATTTACAATTGAAAGTTAACAATTAAAAGATACTTCAGCAGTCTTCAGTTGTCTTCGTGTCTTGAGAGCAGGGGAGCAAACATCGCTGGTTTATCAGTTGGAGACAATGTCTCAACGTCCAGTTCGACATCTCGTGTTTTTTTTATCTTCTCCATATAACCAACATGTTAAAGGGAAGGAAGGTCCAGTTTGTACACGAGGAAGAATATAACTCTTATTTCCCCTTAGAGCAAGTGACAGATCTTGTCACAAAAGGTGGAAGAAGAGGACCATGAGAAATAAACTATATCTTGAGTGATATCATGTTATTTTGCAAGGTAACTCATAACACAAGTCACAATTGTGTTCAAAAACTCATATCACAAGTCACATCTAATTTTTTGTTCATTGTTATGTGACTTTTAGACATTGATTGTTTTTCTCTATCGTATTCTTATGCTGCTCTTTCTATGAGATATGATTTCTCTCCCCCTTTTTAGATAAAATTTGACAATTTGACTTCTCACTAAACCAGATCCATGCATAGTTTTCCCAAGCTTTGATAAAATGCATGGTTAATATGAGATGGAAGCCCAATTATTGTTTGAGGATGACTGAGAAATCCTTTAAATAGGCCTGTAGTTTCTTAGGAATTAACGACAAGTTAAATTCCAGTCAATGGTGCGTTTATTTAGGCCTAAAAACTGTTACATGACTAGTTTACCACCATCCAGGCTATCCTTGAATGCCTTTAATAGCCATTGACTGTTTCTTTTGAGATAAAAACATTCCCAATGCATGCATAATTCACATCATTTATCTTGCCCATGCAAAAACATATTCTGAGTAATGTCCTGACATTCACTCAGACATCATCCACTTACTTCACTTTTTCAGAACAGTTGATTCTCTACTGTGGGGAAATTTTCACTTTTGTCCACATAGTGCCATAACTTCTTTCTGGGTGGCTATAAGAAAGAATATGAATTTATCAACAATATTTACTTCAGATTCTCAATGACATTGATGTTTCAACATTTTATGTCACATTCATACAAAAATGAGGAAGGAAATGTGAAATACTCCCCCTCAACATTAGACTACCTATGACACAGACTGAAACAACTTCCTCTTTTAGACATAAGAGGTGACTCAATTAACTAATACAAGTACTTGGACTATCCATTTACAAACATAGAGAACCAAATCTCTATATTGGATAATTCAGAACACAAGACACAATTTGTGTTCAAGACTCAAGCAGACTTATCATCTTTGCAAAAATAACTGCAAAGAGGAGACCTCAGACTTAACAATGTATGAAAACTACCCTTTTCCCTATGTTTGTCACAAGTTGACAGACATAACCTACATAAACTCTAACTTTACTCATATCCGAACGAAAGATATGAGAGACACAAACAAGGACACAAGAGAAACAAAAAACAAAAAGACTCTAAATACTTGAGCAATTAAATTAACATACCTAGACTGTAACAATTGTCTTGATCAAGAGATATTATTTCAATAAGAACTGCTTCAGGTGAGTTTATGCATTGGTTGAAATATGCACTAAGTTAGGACAAGTGATACACACCATCAATAAATGTTTTGGATGAGAATTTTGAGAACTATCCCTGCTGGTCTTCAAGGATAAAACATGTTTTGAGTTATGTCCTGACTTCTTCTTTGACAATGTTCTTCTGGCTTGAAAAGATTAGTCTTTGAAATACTTTCCATATGATTAGAAGCAGAATTACATTATCTTTGCTTATCTGCATACCCTTTACTCCCCCTGAGATATACAAATTAAGGACATCTTTTATGTTTGTCCTTGAAGAATTCTTTATTTGGAATTTGCCATAGTTTCCAAATTAGGAATCCTTAGTTTGCTTGCTACACAAGTTTCAAATTTCCATACTCTGTAACTTGTAATAGAAGAAACCTTATGTGTATAACCATTAATTTGTCTTCAATAGATAAGTAAGAACCTTATCTCTCTGGTGTCTTCAACAGTTGTGATGTTATATCTTTATGTAGAAAATTCTCTTTTATACATCACATACTTCTTCTCTTCTTGATTCAGATATCCACACAGTTATTGTTAATATCCATCTCCCATCAAGATATTTAACAGCATCTATATGTTTCTCCTTGGGTTGAATCAAATCTTCAAATAACTACCAGACAACATTGCCACACATCCAAAACTTGTGAAGATAACAGGGAACTTTGATATTGACGTTCAGTTCACACTATGCCATGAATTTTTCATACAGATACTCAGCTCCCGACAGAGTATATGAATTTTGTATTCAGGCTGCACATCTAATAAGTACTAAGTCTCTCGTCAAAGTACCTACCAGATTAGTCAGTTGGAATTATCTACTCACACTAGATCATTCTGACTGATTACATCTTCACACTCACATACTTCTACTTCTAGGCAATAACAAATATATTCAAAACTGAAGACATTTAGATGATGTTCTGACATATGATATGACATCATCCATTATGGTTCTGGGGATAACATCCATAACATGTTATTCATAACACTTGGGGGGTTAACAAAAGAGCACATTAACTTAGCAACTTTACATCTAGACATATCAAGGAATAGTATAGGCCATATCTCAATCAACTTTTCTTTAGATTTTCATTCTAATTTCGAGATAATGGAAGCCATAGTATGTACCTATAAAGGAGATTCCTTCAACTAGGTTTCTGGAGCAGACTTACTTATGGCATGACATTGAAATAGTCAGATTCTTCATAGCAATGTAACTTCCTTCATTCTTATTGACACTACCCTTTCTGGATAATAACTAGGGCAGTCAACATTCATGACCATATTTCACTATGGTTGAGACACAATATTCAACTCCAAGTATGTTCTATGGTTATGAATAAAATTCCACATATTTGGTTCCTTTGATTAGAAGAAAATACCAGATATAAGCTCACCTTGATAAGGAACTGAGGAATATACCTTTATGAGTCTTCTTCCATACATTGAGCTTTACTTTTAATACTCCCATAAGCTTAGGTCAGAAATAAACTGACATCTGGAGTATAAAAACCTGTTGATCGCATCCTGATCAACTGATAAGAAGACGTCTCCTCTTACATATTAGGAGTAGGTTCCAAACGTATGTACTTACGCTACATTAGTTTAGCACCAGAACATCTGTTCTTCAACTGGTACCTGCATACCAGTACTAATGTTTTAACATACAATAGAGCATCTATTCCATCTTCTAGGAATACATCATCCTTGAAGGTTTTCAAGGTAAACAAACACTTTGCAGATGAATTTGAGTATCATTGATCAATTGATCCCCATCAACTTTCATAATCCATGCCTTTATGAGTGGACTTGAGAGATATCTCAAGTATCTTTAACACTTTTAATATAGTTGTAATAATCTGCCAAAATATTCTGTTTTTAAAATAACCCTAGGATCCTTCTTTCACTATAGGGGTTGCATCAAAGGCCATGCAGTGGAATATAGCCATACTTCAATAAAGTGTACACAATGTTTACTCCATAATTTAATTGTAAGCATGACACATAAGGATTGAAAATAAATCAACCTTACAATTTGCTTTCTTCTTCATCAAGCAACAACCTAGACCCGACCAAAATCCTGACCATGTGGTAATGCATAAACACAAGGATTACCTTATTAATGTCTTCACTTCCACATGAAGGTTTTAATAACTCCTATCTTTGTGCTGAGGCTAAACAATACAATCCAAACTCTTCACTCCGGCATAAAGTCTTTGAATTTAACTTTCTTGTTCCAAAATCTTCATCTTCTTCAGTCAGGTTAGTCTAGTTCTTCACAAATAGGTTCATCCTCCACTTCAAGGGACCATACAATATGAACAATCCTTGTTCAGAAAATCTTCTACCTTGTGCACAACCAGAACGTATCCCTCATGGATCTTATCCAGAAACAAATAGGATGCCTGCTGTGATACCAATTGAAATCCTGGTGAGGGCCATACTTAGGATATTGTGACATCTGATCCGAAAATACAAAATAGACAAGGTAGAACATACAATTAAAAGTTGGAAACAAAAGAACACAAGGAATTGTTACCTAGTTTGGTTCTAACCAACCTGCATTCAGGGACATACCAAGCCAAGAATAAAGTTCAATATCAGCAGTATTAATTCGGAGGGAAACCAATCTGTTTACACTCCTCACTTAATCAGAATACCCAATGACCCTTCTACCTAAGATACCACACTTAGATATAAGAACCTCCGCTCACTTCCAATCACCTAGTGATGTCTATCAGCTACTATCACACCAGCAACTTCATCGACTGCTTGGCTCTTAACACAAGCAGCTTGGAGATACCTCACTCCAAACATAACTAAAATAGTTTTAAGATACCACACTTCAAACACAATCTAAACAGTCACTCAAGTGACACAGACCTAACTTGGAATTGCTTTACAGCTTCTTCCAAGGACACAACTACACTCATTGCTTCATAGCTTCTGAGAGAGTAAAACAATCATTTTGCCTATAGGCTTCGAGGAAAAAATTAGTGACCATCCCACAATCCGGATGGTTTACTTACATGGCTAACCCTAAAGACTACATATTTCAAAAACCAGCTAGCTTACTAAAACTAGGTTACAACTGCTTATTTATAACCTATTACCCAACTGGGTTTGTGCCTTCAAAATAACAACATAAGTTGTAACAAACTTCTGCATAAACAAACTTTTGCAGAGACAAAAATGCAGATAACTTCCGCTACAATCAAGGTCCCTTTTGGTTTTTCTCCTTAGATCTTAGACCTCCACATATGCCTTCAAAATCACGCCACATAATATGCATAATATTCCCAGAATATTCTACACTAATTAAAATAGAACTGTAACAACTTTACAGTTTCTGTAGTGTGATGTCCTAATGTTTGATGTCTCGACATCGCATATGACATAATGCTCCAGATGTTGAACTTCTTCAACATAGCATGTTAAGGCATTCTAGATAGGATTATTAGAAGAGATTCCTACTGTACAAAACAATGTTGCTTCTATTATATGTTTAATTAAAATTTAGCCAATCCATATAATTTGGAACTTGCAGCGGTTTTTCAGCGTACCGGGACATTTATTATATTTATGTCTCTAATTTTTTCCTAGACTGCCCTTTCGGGTTTTCAGTCTACCTAGACACTCTTTTTTGCCTAAGCCGCCCTTTCAGGTTTTCAACTTAGCGAGCTGTTCTTTTATTTATTTAGGCGAAGTATTTCTTGACTACATCAGCATTCAGAGGACATGGAAATCCTCGCCATCCATAGTTTCAAGAATCAATGCACCGCTAGAGAAGGATTTCTTGACAACATATGGGCCTGCAAAATTGGGAGTCCACTTGCCTCTGGAATCATATTTTAAAATGATCTTTCTAAGCACGAGGTCGCCTTCTCTAAATACACGAGGCTTGACCTTCTTATCAAAAGCTTTCTTCATTCTTTTCTAGTATAAATGACCATGACATAAAGCAGTCATTCTCTTCTCTTCGATCAAACTCAACTGGTCAAACTGATAACGAACCCATTCAACATCAGATAATTCAGCTTCTATTATCACACGCAAAGATGGAATCTCAACTTCAATGGGGAGTATTACTTCCATTCCATAAACCAAAGAGAAAGGGGTTTCCCCTATTGAAGTGTGTACCAAAGTGCGATATCCATGTAAAGCAAATGGCAGCATTTCATGCCAATCTTTGTAGGTGACGACCATCTTCTGGATAATCTTCTTGATATTCTTATTTGCAGCTTCAACTGTCCCATTCATCTTAGGCCTGTAAGGAGAAGAGTTATGATGAAAAATCTTGAATTCTTCACAAAGTTCCGCCATCATCCTATTATTCAAATTCGAGCCATTATCAATGATGATCATGCTAGGCACACCATACCGACAAATGAGATTGTTCTCGACAAACCGGACCACCACTTGCTTGTTAACGTTGGCATAAGAAGTCGCTTCAACCCATTTGGTGAAGTAATCAATTTCTACCAAGATGAAACGATGTCCATTAGAAGCCTTGGGTTCAATCATCCCAGTCATGTCAATACCCTACATAGAGAAAGGCCATGGGGAAGAAATAATAATGAGTAATGTAGGAGGCACATGAATCTTACCAGCATAAACCTGACACTTATGACACTTCTTCACAAATTTGTAACAATCGGATTCTATTGTCAACCAATAATATCCCACCCTTAGCATTTTCTTGGCCATAGAGTGTCCATTGGCATGGGTACCAAAAGAAGCCTCATGAATCTCATGCATAAACATGTCCGCTTTGTGTTTATCTATGCATCTGAACAAAACCATGTCTTGATTTCTCTTGTATAATACACCTTCTTTGAGAAAGAAACTACCATCCAATCTCCTCAAGGTCTTTCTATCTTTGCTTGTCGCATCAACCAGATACTCTCGAGTCATCAAGAAGTGCTTAATGTCATAATACCAGGGTTTATCATCTTTAGTCACCTCCATGGCAAATATATAAGCCGGCCATTCTAGGCGCTCAACAATGATCTGAGGTACATCATTCCATTGGTTCACTTTATATATAGAAGCCAAAGTCGCCAAGGCAGCTGCCATCTGATTTTCATCTCGAGGAATATGGTGAAACTCTACTTTATTGAAGAAAGTCAACAGCCTCCTTGCATAATCTTTGTAAGGGATTAAGCCAGGGTGACGAGTCTCCCAGTCTCCTTTAATCTGATTTATTACTAAATCTGAATCACCGTACACATCAGGAATTTTGATTCTGAGGTCAATGGCTTCTTCTAGACCCGTGATACAAGCTTCATATTCTGCCATATTATTGGTACAATAAAACCTCAACCTTGCCGTGAAAGGAATATGAGCTCCTTGAGGAGTGATGATCACAACACTAATTCCTTTTCTACAAGCGTTCACAGCTCCATCAAACACCATTCCCCATCAGGATTCCGGATCTGGACCTTCTTCAGGTAAAGGATCATCACAATCTTTCATTTTTAAATACATCACATCTTAATTAGGAAAATCAAATCCAAAAGATTCATTATCTTTAACCGACTGATGAGCTAGGTATTCTGCCAGTACGCTGCTTTGAATAGCGTTCTGGGTGCGGTATTCAATATCATATTCAGATAACAATATCTTCCGACGAGCAATTCGTCCCATTAGAGCAAACTTTTAAAAAATGTACTTGATTGGATCCATTCGAGAGATCAACTAAGTAGTATGATTCAACATATATTGTTGCAGAGGCTTCGCAGCCCAGGATAAAGCACAACAAGTATTTTCCAACATAGAATACCGAGACTCACAGTCGGTGAACTTGCTCAAGTAATAAATGGCATATTCTTTCTTTCCTATTTCATCTTGCTGTCCCAAAATACAAACCATGGAGCTTTCCAACACAGTCAGATATAGAACCAATGGTCTTTCTTCAATGAGAGGAAGAAGGATAGGAGGCTCAAGAAAAAAATCTTTGATACTTTCAAATGCCCGTTGGAAATCATTTGTCCATACACAACCTTGATCTTTCTTTAACAACTTGAAGATTGGTTCACAAGTTGCAGTCATATGGGAAATAAATCTGGAGATGTAATTCAAACGTCCGAGGAAACCTCTGACTTGTTTTTTAGTTCTTGGTGCCAGCATCTCTTGATTTTCCCTAACTTTATCAAGATCAACTTCAATTCCCTTTTGGATGACAACGAAACCAACAGTTTTCTAGACCGGACACCGAATGTACATTTATTAGGATTCAAAGGGAGGCGATACTTCCTCAAACGCTGAAATAGTTTCAACAAATCTTCCAAATGATCTTCCTCAGTTTGGGACTTCGCAATCATATCGTCAACATACACTTCAATTTCTTTATGCATTAGATCATGGAGTAGGGTCGTCATGGCCCTCTGGTATGTTGCACCAGCGTTCTTCAACCCGAAGGGCATCACTCTGTAGCAGAATATTCCCCAGGGTGTGATAAACGTTGTTTTTTCCATGTCCTCAGGAGCCATCTTAATTTGATTGTATCTGGAAAATCCATCCACGAGCGAGAACACTTGGCATTTTGCAGTACTGTCTACCAACATATCAATGTGTGGCAAAGGAAAATCATCTTTCGGACTAGCCTTGTTCAGATCTCAGTAATCAACACACATGCAGAATTCTCCATCCTTCTTTGGTACTAACACAATATTGGAAATCCACTGAGGATAAACTGACGTCACAAGGAAACCTGCGCCAATCTATTTTAAAATTTCTGTCGTAATCTTTATCGCCATATTAGGATGAGTTCTTCTTAACTTTTGCTTGATTGGCGGGCACTCAGGCTTTAGCGGTAAATGATGCTCCACAATATTCGTATTTAACCCTGGCATATCTTGATACGACCAAGAAAAGATATCTACATATTCTTTCAGCATCTCAATCAAACGAATCTTCACCTCAGGATGTAGCAATGCTCCAATCTTGACTTCTTTTACATCTTCTCCAGAACCCAAATTAATGACTTCCAATGGCTCTTTGTACGGCTGAATGGTGTTTTCCTCGCGCTCAAGCAACCGAGAAACCTCCTCAGGGATCTCATCAAATTCCTCTTCTTCGGCTACATATACAGGATGTTCAAAGTTGGAAGAGGGCGTAGGTCATGGTTTTCAACGGTTTTATGAATTAACCTGCACATATGATTATGATTGATTTTAGAAACTGACACATGTGACAAGTGATTATGTAAATTTAATTTTATTATTATTTTTTTGTGAAAGGTTTTTTCTGATTACCATTTTTCAAGAAAAAAGCAGAAAATGAAAGACACAATTTGGATTAAAAAACAAACTTTTATTAATTATCTTAAATTTCAAAACAAAATGATTTTGCCCATACAATATCACTTTCACCTTGGGCAGAGTGAGAGGATCATTATTTGAAAATTTAAACAAGAAAAAGTGAATTACTTAGACACATGAATGCAAATGGATGTCAATAGCAGTCCAATTACAAACTTTGGTTCCATACGTCACAAAGGTGGGAGTCTCCCGCTCTGGTCCATCTTCAACAATGGCATTGGCTCCTGGAACAATAGGATCAAGATAATTAGCACTTCGGAAAACATCTGGATATTTGGAAGCAACAGGTCCTGAATTCAACATTTCTCTTTTGATCTTCGTGGAAAATCCTAAACCAAAACAATTCTTATTCACCTTTGGCTCGATAACTTGTCCCCAAGCATTGCTAGAACCTTTCTGAATCACATGGCGGGCGTCCTTCAACGAAGCAATAGAATCTTCACTCTTTGGACACTATCAATAGACAAAGTTTGTAACTGCGTTCCAACAGCGGCTTCATCAACTTCTACTATGGAAAAGGAGGATAAATGAGAAACTAGCATAGCTTGTTCTCCTTCCACAATAATCACAACACCTTCACAGACAAACTTCAATTTCTGATGGAAGGTTGAAGTCACAACACCAGCCTCATGAATCCAAGGTCGTCTAATCAAATATCTATAAGTAGGAAATATATCCATCACCTGGAAAGTAATTTGAAATAGATGTGGGCCAATATGAATGGGCAAATCCACTTCCCCAATAACAGATTTACGAAAACCATCAAACGCCTTCATAATGATACCACTAGGACACATCGGTGGACCTTGATATTTAAGCTTTGAAAGGGTAATTTTAGGCATTACATTCAATGCAGAGCCATTATCAATAAGCACGTTGGAAAATGCATCATTCTTGGAATTCATGGAAATGTGCAAAGCCATGTTGTGATTCCTTCCCTCAGCGGGCAACTCTTCATCACTAAAACTCAGATTATTGCAAGCCGTGATATTTCCAACCAAACTATTAAAAGTTTCCAAAGGCACATCATAATCAACAAATGCCTGATCTAAAACCTTCATTAGAGACTCTTTGTGAGCTGAATAATTCACCCACAAAGCCAGGATTGAAATCTTTGACGGTGTCTGCAGAAATTGCTCAACGGTCTTGTAATCGCTCATCTTGATAATATTTAAAAAATCATCCATTTCTTTCTCTTGGGTTACCCCACTAGTGTGCCCTTCAACCTTCTTGGTTCATCACTAGTTTTGACAATCTTCTTACCATCATCAGCCAACATTGGAAATACAGGAGCAAATACACGACCATTTATGGTCATTCGACTAACATCAACAATATTTCCTACTTGAGAGAACGGTTAAAATGAGGGCATTGTACTTGTATGGCACAAACTTGTTGGAACTATACGGGACAGGTCCAGGTAAGCTAATGACCAAAGGAGTAACTAGAGGCTTACTGTAATAGGTCACTTCCATAGGAGTGGGAATATCAAAATGTGGTACAATGACGTTTATATTTGCTTCTTCACCAGACTCATCAGTGGAGAAATACTCATCAGCAGAAATGTATTCATCATCAGATTCATCAAACGATCATTCAATCATATTGACACTATTGTTGAAACCAACCATTCTTACTACAATTCGAATAATGCCTTCGTCTAACAGATGTTGAATATATTTTTTCACAATATCTCAACCACGGTGATCTGTTCTACATACTGAGCATTCACTATATTGGTGCACCTCTTGTCCTTCAATGAAATTGAACTCGGCATGCAAATTCACCAAATTAGCATTAGTCTCATTCACATCACAAATTTGAACTTCTCTAGGAGGACCATAGACATCATTCACTTCAACTTCAGGCTCATCCTTCAACCTAATAACTTGAATAAGGTTCTTGTCCATCATATCTTGAAGATCACTATTTACCTTACCACAACCATGAGTATCCTCGCTGCACACATTACAAGCAGCACGATCATGAGTGCAATAACCAACCTTACAAAGGGCATCATGCATCTTCACAAGATCTCCAATGATCGAATTCACATCATAAACCCTGATTTCTCCATAATCATATTCACAACATTTCCATGTTTGGGAAACAGATTCCCTTGTACGTTAGGACCCATGTCATTGAAAGACAAAAGACCTGATCTGACCATCTTTTGCACTTCTGACTTCAACGGATATCAATTTTCAATATTGTACCCTAGAGCTCCTTGGTGGTATGCACAAGTCTGACCAGCCTTGTAAACCATGGAAAAGGATTTGGAACAATTGGAGGTGTCGTTGGTTGCACCAAGTGTCTCTGAATCAACGTTGGATACAACTCTGCATAAGTCATCGGAATCGAATCAAATGGTTCTCTCTTTGGGCCTTGCCCTTGCTGAGATGCGTCGCTATAAGGGATAATAGTTGGAGTTTTAGCAACAATAGGAGTAACAGTAGTAACCTGTTGATTCTGAGGACGTCTGTTAGGAGGTCTGGTTCTCCTCTCCTGGACAACAACATTAACTTCTTCTTTATTTTTGGAGAATCCAAAATATGGCTTCTTAGCTCCACTCGATCCTTCTTATTTCAACAATCATCCCTCTCGGACAACATCTTCTAGACGGACTCCCATGCTTACCATTTTAGTAAAATCATTAGGTGCACTGGCCACCATCTTCCTGTAATAGAAAGGACCCGAGGTCTTCAGGAAAACTTTGATCATCTATTGCTCACTTAGGGGAGGTATAACCTGTGCAGCAATCTCACGCCATCGCTGAGCATACTCTTTGAAGGATTCCTTATCTTTTTGAACCATTTCCCTTAGCTGATCATGGTCGGGATCCATGTACATATTGTAGCTGTAATGTTTCACAAAATCTTCACCCAAATCATTGAAAGTATGGATGTCACTGCTGTCTAGATTCATGTACCTTCTCAAAGCTGCAGCGGTCAAACTATCTTGAAAGAAGTGAATGAGCAGACGCTGGTCTCCAGTATGAGTGGACATCCTTCTCAAATACATCATCAAATGGTCACGAGGACAAGAATTTCCCTTGTACTTCTCAAAGTATGGAACTTTGAACTTAGCATGCACTTTCACATTAGGAGCTAAACATAGATCATTGACATTATCAACAAACAACTCTTTCCCTTTGATGGCTTTCATATCTCTCTGTATCTTGTCAAACTGTTCCTAGATACCATCCATTTGATCTTAGAAGTATAAGCTTTCACTCGGAGGAGGAAGTGGATTATCAAACTGTTTGTTGAAAACAGGAGTAACATGCACCACAGGAGGTGTAGAAACAACAATAGGTTGGGCCAAGGAGGTCACTTGAGCAGCAGGGTTGTAACCTTCAGGCATGAAACTATCTAGAATTCCCCAAGGATAACTAGGAGGCATATGGTGCTGGACGATAGAAACCACTGACACAACAGAAACATGAGCATCTTGAATCTCAGAGATAACAATTGTTTGTTGAGGTGGAATGATGCGAGGAGAAGGCGAAGGAGGTAGTGGCTGATTCTGAGCAGCCACCAACTGTTCCACCATAACAGTCAAGTTGGCCATACTGGTCCTCAGGGAGATAACCTCTTCGCACAGCTTGCGATTCTCTTGCTCTAGATTTTCCATCTTCTTCTTGTAGGTGGCTCGAGTGTTATACCGATGCAACAACTTGAAGACTGAACGAAGTAGAGAAACGGATAAGACACATGCGAGAGTATGAAAATGCAAGAATGTGTGTGTCATGATGCATGACATGCAATGCATATAATTTGCTTATTATTTCTTTTTTTATTTTTATTATTCAAGGAACTTAATAAAGACAATTAAATTTGCAAATATCAAAGTATAACACAATTGAAATGCTGAAATTAAACTCATATCATTAATAAAATATTTTTAGGATTACAACTCTTCAATACAAGTTTCAATGATCCCAAGTACAATAGAGAGCATAATATAGAAACTTAAAGTCCTAAAGAATCAAATCTGTTGAAGAACCCTCTTCAGACGTCCTCTTCCTTTTAAGCTTCCTAATATCTTCCTTCAATTGCTCGTTCTCCAACACGTACCTGTTAATGTAACATTTCCAAGTACCAGACTTGGGAGAAGTATGAGAATGAACAGGAGCACCCAGAACTGGGTGAACACTGGAAGAAAGTAAATCTTCTTGCTTCTTCATCATCTCTACGACACGAGTCTCTAGAATCTCAATCAAATAATCTTTTTCTTTCAACTCTACTGTATGAGACATCTTCAAGGTATGATACTTGTTCTTTCAAGCTTCCTTCTCTTGTTGTATCCGAACCAAAGCAAACTGAAGATCCTCTATGTCATCTGAACCCTGAGTAGTAGCCAAGAACAAATCAGTAAGAGGATTTTCTCGAGAATACGACATCTTTAACTCAATGGCTCTTGCTTGAACCCATAAAAGATAAGGCTCAAAAGAAACAACTCATCTCTTCCCTAAATTCACTTTTCCTTTCCTATGAATATAACATCAAGCTTTCTCTATATCCTTCCTAGATGCACTGTGGTCTTCACCCTCTTTAAGAAAGAAGTCACTCACATGAATACTCTTTGGTTTATCCCTCGTTGGATAACCAAGATGACGACGCGCAAGAACATGATTGTAGCTAATGTATCCCTTTGTACCAAGAAGTGGCACGTTGGGAAACCTACCACAACTATCGATAATCTCTACATCATAATAAACCTGATGATACCACACAATATCAGAACGTGTCAGAGTCATGATCTTTAGCGCCCAACTGTAATACGGTGAACTGACTTTGTAGGATTTTTGTATCCAAATGTGCGGATAGCAAGAGTCGCCACCGACTTTTATTTTTATCCAATTAAGGGAAGGTAAAAGTAAAAAGACCTTCGTTAGATTCTCGAGTTCGGGAGAATGGTTATGAAAAGGGAAGGTATTAGCACCCCTTTCCATCCGTAGTTATCTACGGGCTCTTAGTTGCTCTAGATTACCTTTTAAAATTGCTTTCTGTGTGTTTGACAAAAACGTTTTGAAAAGACATTTCGCTTTGACTTTGTAATGATTCATGTAGGAATGTATACAAAGTGTTCGGAAATGTTTTGTTTTTGAAAAAGAAAGTTTGAACTTTGAAAAAAGTGTGTGGTGTGAAAAGCATTTGTTTAGAGCAAGCAACTAAAAGACTTATTTACCCACTCAGAATTGGTCGTTTTGTTGTACTTATACATTCCTTTAGAATAGCGCTAGCCATACCATTAGTTAGTAGGTAGCTCCATTCGTTGGATGTAAGCGGACATTCAGGACATCGGATGGTCATAGAAAGCAACTTCAGGAAGTATCCTAGCACGCATCGAAGGGACTATCATCATTTTTCGTAGGCGACAATCGAGGGTCAAGATCATGTATTCGGAGGCGACATCGTGGGTCTTATGATCTTTGTATCGAAGGGACTATGATGATTTGTTTGGAAGGCAACGGTGCTAGAATACCTCACGCTCGAGGGACATGACCATTTTGAATCGAAAGGCATCGAGAGAATTACCCTAAGCGTGTGAAAGAAGTGTGTCAAATTCAGATATTTTATCTTGAAATTAGTGTGAGCTATGTCCAATTATTATCTTGCCATACACGCCTAATTGCTAGCAATTGATAAGGGTGCGGAAAGTAAAATGCGGAATGTAAAGGTGCGGAAAGGTAAACCTACGCTATTACATGGCTTTGGGGCAGATACATAATTTAAACTTGCGGAAAATAAAAGCCTAATTAACTATTACAACCCATGAGCAATTACATTATTGGAAAATAAAATGATAAGAAAAAGCGTCCGAATCGGAGCAACCTGTGAAAGAATAAGAAAATCGGGAAATATGATGAAATTGAAATAAGAGAAAATATTAGAAAAAATGCAATTTTAAATATGAGAAAATTAATATATGCTGGAAATAAGATAAATAAGCTAAAATAATTTTTTGGGATTTTTTGGAAAGGATTTAATAATTAAAATGCAATTTATAATGATTTAAATGCAAAATTAAAAATAAAATAAATATGCATGCAAAATTATATTTTTAATTTATTAAATTAAATAAACATTTTTATGAAAATAATGTAAAAAGAAAAAATGTTTTTGGTAATTTTTTAATGCATAAATAAAATCATGAAAACAATTAAAATTGAATGCAAAAATTAAATAATATGAAAAAACATGAAAATAGAGTTTTGGAAAAGTGTAAAAAGAACATTGGTCTTGCCAGGATTCGAACTGGAGACCTTGTGTTCAAACTCTGAAAACCAACACGCTGACCAACTGAGCCAACACGCGCTACTGTTTGGAAACTGGAGTTAGTGGATTATACGCGTCGCCTTCCCATTGATTCCTCCTTCGCCGCACTTCATCTTTTCAATTTGAATATTTGAAAACATAGCCGGCCTCGGCGACGCTTATAGCCTTTACCCACGGATTATTTTCGTAGCTACATCCCCGCAAATCAAAAGTCCAAATACATAATATAAATTTGCTATGAGGACCCTCGATTGCCGACCTCCGAGTACGAATATGGCTTCGTTTGGCCAATTTTTCCAATCGTCGATCCCAATTCGAGCTCAAAACCTAACCATGGCGTATCACGATCCGGTACTTAAAATCAAATCGGCTTATACAGAAACATTCTAAACATCAACACGAACAAGAATATGCAATCAAAATGTATTTACAATGCATGAATCATAGAAATCGAGTTTTGATAAAAATGATGCAAACCGTGATTGTTCTTTCGCGATTCTTGATGGATTTGTGATCCGTGGTCTGGATGAATCAATGGACCTCCGGAAGCGAATGTGCTTAGAATTGGTTGAATCGAAACAAAAACAAGAATGCAAGTGTCATGTAACCACGGTTTTTTGAGCTTTGGAATAGGGTTTGTAGAGCAATTTTTTCGTTCTCTCTTGATTGATATGCATTGTGTATATATACTGGAAGGATTTGAGATTGAATTTGGAAAGATTTGATCAATAATCAATGATAATCAAATTTGATTTTTTCATGAAAATCAAATTTTCAAATTTGATCAATTTCAATCCAATCTTGCCTTTTTTGCTTCAATTCTGATTTGGCTAGCATTTGTGAGTTAATTGGACATCAAGGAAAGAATAAAATCAATCTTTGCCATTAATTTCAATTTTATAATTTATTTTAAGATTTAATTTGCATTTAAATGAATAAATTACAAATTAAATAGAGAAATAAACCAAAAATTCGTGGCTTTGACTTGACACCTAATTGCTTGAGGAACAAGTTAGGATGAAGAAAAAGTAGGCCCATTTGCAAAAGATTTGATTTTTTGAAGTATCTCTCTTTGTGCATTCTTTCAAAATTGCCCAACTTGTGAATGGTGCAACTTGCTCAATTTTCCACATTTTTGAGAGTTCTTGGACTTTTGGAAAGCTCTAAGAGTCCTCTAACCAATGTCTTTGGTCTCATCTCAATTGAGTTACCATGCTCAAAATATCTTCAAAACAAAAAGTTGACTTTTGTTGACTTTGAAAATGACCAGAATGTTTTGAGCTATTCCTCTCAAATGAAGCATTTTTGGACATTCTTGTGAGACATGAAGTTGTAGAGAATTGAATTTCCTTCAAAACAAGAGGTGGTGGAAAATTTCGAGAAAGTATGAGAAAGTTATGATCACCAAAGTTCATTGACTTTTCATCTAGAAACCCTAATTTAGAAAGTTTGACTTTGGGCAAATCTTGAGTTTTCTTGATGAATCATGATCAACCCTTGATCAAATGATGAATGTAACTTCAAAATGAGGATGTTGACCAAAAATCGAAGTTTTGACCGTATGTTGACCACAGCTGACTTTTTGTCCAATACACCGATTTTCAACCATCCGAACAATTGTCCGAGGAAACTTGACTTGAGGCTTGAAACTTGACATGGAGAATCTTTGAAGCATATGAGGAGGCATGAAGGCCATTGGAGATGTTGGAAATCCATCTTGACTTGAGAGATACCAAACCCTAGTTTGGGTTGATTGTCTAGAGAGAGTTTGTCCGATCAACTCTCGAGGAGTCCTCGAGTATGGATGTATGAAATCTCTTGAGTAGATGGAGGGCAAATTTTGGGGTATGACAGCTGCCCTGCTCAATCTTCTTGTACCGAAGGGTTAGATTGACATGCTTGTCTTTCGTGACCGGAGGTAGAAGATGATTGAACACCGAGTACACCGAAAATTTGCACCGCCGCTGGATGGATGATGCGGAATGGGCTTATGATGCCATTTGAGAAGTTGGAGACTTCACTGGGAACGAGTCGACGCTAGACTCGAGGTTGTTAATAGGAGAGCTGATGAGATGGGCTTAAGATGCCATCTAGAAAGGTCGATGCGGAGGGTGAGTCGACGTTAGACTAGATGTTCCCGAATGGAGAGGAGATGGGCTTAAGATGCCACCAAGGAGTCGACGTTAGACTTCGTGTTCACTTTGAAGTTATTGGTCCGTATTGATTTTAACCATATATGCAGATTTCGATAGTGAAGAAATGTTGACAAATAGTGAGATGGGCTTAAGATGCCATCCAAGGCAACCGAGTCGACGCTAGAGTTGCTGATAATCGTAATAAATCTTACCGATTACTCGGGAGAGATCAGAGTTGGCCGAATGTGGATAGCTTCCCGTTGTGCATCGGTGTTGATCCATTGCTCGTTATCGGAGGATAACCGAGGTGGTCTTTCGATAGTTTTCCGCTTCGGGCTTAACTCGGACTGCCGGAGGCGGTCTTTCGATAGTTTTCCGGCTCGGGCTTAATCTCGACCTGTCAAGGCGGTCTTTCGATAGTTTTCCGCCGGCTCGGGCTTAATCTCGACTGTTTGCAAATGATCACACTGCTTGGAGAAAACAAGAAAAACTTTGATAGAATATTTGTTAGTCTTATGCAAAGTATGATGCATGACAGGTATATGAATGACATATGCATGAATTATGACTTTATGAGAAATGTATGAATGATGAATGTTGTGATATTTCAAAACATATCCATCTTGAAGAAGATGCGATATTCTGCTTGAAGATTTCTAACCACTGGGAATCGAGTAGGTGAGAACCCCGCTTTGAAGGAGAAGAAAGATATCTTGGATTCCTCCGATGCACTATCCGACCAAGTCTTGGGCCTAGACGTTGTTGAGGAAGGTAGAGATTTGAGAGGCTGTCGGGATCTCATATAGACCCGCCGAGGAGAGTCCGGGAGGCGATCCGCTGAGGACCTTGTATGTAGATCCCGAGGAAATTTAAGAGACGCCCATCGGGATTCCGAGTGTAGATCTCACTGAGAGCATTTGATAGTTGCCGAGAGACCGGCTTGAAGAGTCTAGAGTCCGTTGTAATCTCGGCCGGGAATAAAGGTGTATGTTTCCTCCGATGCACTATCCGACCAAGTTTTGAGTCCGGATACCGGGGAGAAGGGGAGGATTGAGAAATATCCACGGGATGAAGTGTTACCGCTAGACCGATGTAACGTTGTTTGATTGAGTGGAATTGCCGTGGATTCCTTATACTGGGAAGGTGTGTGGGTGACACCTTTATGCTCGTGGGGAACTATTCGTTGACTTTCGCCATCCCAATTCTCGAACTGTAGTAAGTACTTTTGCATATTCACTTTTCGTATGTTTGTGATCGATTCTTATTGTCAAAAGCGATAGTCATTCAAAGCAAACGTTGGACTTATTGCAAATATCAACAACAAAATTGTAAAGAGAAAGAAGTCAGATTTTTTGAAAGGTGGCGATGGCCAAGTAGTTTGTACATAAGAAAGGTAAAAGCTATGGAAACAATCTCGTTAAGTCCCAACTATGCTAGTACTCATATATTTCGACTATCTCATCTCCTTGTCACAAGAGAAAGTGAGTAGACGATCGCCATTTGAATCTTGAATGCCGATAGTAGTCCGAAGCAGTGATCCGAAGAGACATAGTCGACGCTTAAATCCCTAACTTTTGCCTAGACCGCCTTTCGGTTTTCACCACCGATACCTTTTTGCCCAAGCCGCCTTTTCGTGTTTTCGACTTGCGGTGTACATGTTTTGTATATATCCTTAACTTTGCCCGAACCTTTGGTTCGCCAGATGCCCTTATTTTTGCCTAGGTTCGCCGACCTAGGGTCTCTTTTACGTAGTATTTTTGACTATGTCTCGCTCATGTGGTGTGGAAGTCTTCACCATCCATGGTGCTAAGTATCATAGCTCCACCGAAAATACTGTTTTGACTACAAATGGTCCCTCATAGGTGGGAGTCCATTTGCCCCTGGATCACCTTGTGGAAGAATGATGCGCTGACTACTAGATCACCGACTTGGTAGACTCGGTGCTTGACCTTCTTGTTAGATGCTCCGATCATTCGCTTCGATAAACTGTCCATGGCGTATGGATGCGAGTCGCTTCTCATCAACCAAATTAATCAAGGCGAAGTTTGGACCCAATCGCCTTCGCTTAACTCGCCTGGAGGACTCGTCGAGGGTATCCAACCTCGATGGGTAAGACGGCTTCCATACCGTATACAAGAGAGGGGGTGCCCTCTGGATGTTCGTACAAGTGCGATAACCATGAAGAGCAAATGGTAACATCTCATGCCAATCTTTGTAAGTCACCCATCTTCTCAGATAATCTTCTTAATGTTCTTGTTGGCGGCTTCCATCGCGCCATTCATCTTAGGCCGATATGGAGAAGAGTTGTGATGTTTGATCTTGAACCGCGGCGAGTTCGGGATCATCTTGTTGTTGAGATTGGAACCGTTATCTCGTGATAATCCTTTCGGAGTGCCATACCGATGATAAGATTATGCTTGATGAATCGAGCCACTACATTCTTGGTAATGATGCATACGAGGTCGCTTCTACCCATTTGGTGAAATAGTCAATTGCCACAAGGATGAAACGATGTCCATTGGAAGTCGGGCTTAATCTCCAATCATGTCAATGCCCCACATTGCAAAGGCCACGGAGAAGTTAAAACATTCGAGGTACCGGAGGTACGTGCACTTTGTCGGCATAACCGCATTTGTGACAAGATCGAGTAAGTGACAATCGCTTCCATGGTGGACCAATAGTAACTCGTCTCAAAATCTTCTTAGCTATAGTGTGTCCACCGGAGGGTACCAAATTACCGTGTAACTCTTCCATGATACGATATTTTCGTCTACACAATGAGTAAGCACAAGTCGTGGTTGGCTTGTATAAGATGTCGTTGAGGAAGAATTTGATGCAAATCTTCTCATGAACTTCTTATCATTAATGTATGCCCTCTGGATATTCCCGAGTCTCAAGATACCTTTTCACGCCAAAGTACCAAGGTTTCTCTTCCGCCAAGCTCACAACAATACCGTTCGTCGAACCTCTCAATGATGATCCGGGAGCCTCGTTGTCCCATCTAACCTTGAACATAGACGACATAGTAGCCAATGCGTCCGCCAACTGATTCTCCTCTCGTGGAATGTGGTCAAAAGTAATCTCTTCAAGTAAGGAATCAAACTCGTAACATGCTCTCGATATGGAATGAGGTTCGGATGCTCGATCCCACTTGCCCTTAATCTGATCGATCACTAAAGCCGAGTCTCCATACACTTGTAAGAACTTGATTCTTAAGTCAATAGCTTTGATACCCATGATGCACGCCAGACTCGCCATGTTGTTGGTGCAATCAAACATAATCTGCGGTGAAAGGAGTATGTCCGTAGGGATGTAATGATGGCGCCAATGCCATTGCAAGCGCTTGAGGCTCCATCAAAACCATAGTCCATCGGGATCCTTGTTCGTGTCCTTCGTCTGGCCCGGTTCTCGCATCAGAATTAGTAAAACATCTTCGTCTGAAATTGAATCGCATAGATTGATAGTCGCTCACGGCTGATGAGCCAAATGATCGGCCACTACACTTCCTTTGATCGCTTCGAGAAGTGTACCGATGTCATATTCGGTCAAGATCATTTGCCATCTTGCAATTCTTCCGAGAGAGTGGTTTCTCAAAGATGTATTTTATCGGATCCATCTTAGAAATCAACAAGGTAGTGTGAGTCAACATATACCGCCTTAGTCGGCGAGCAGCCCAAGCCAAAGCGTTGCAAGTTTTCTCAAGTCTGAGTATCTTGTTTCACAATGGTAAACTTTTGCTAAGGTAGTATATTGCATGCTCTTTTCGACTGCACGCCATGTTGCCCCAACACACACCCCATTGAGTTTTCTAACACCAAGTACATGATAAGAGGTCTTCCTTCGCAAAGCATCGGATAGGAGGATTCTGAGGTACCCTTGATTTTGTCAAAAGCGATCCGCAATCGCTGCTCCATTCCACTACTTGATCTTTCTTTAGTAACTTGAAGATTGGCTCACAAGTAGCGCTTAGGTGCAATGAATCTGCAATGTAGTTCAATCGGCCCAAGAAACCTCGACTTCCTTCTCGTATGGGCCCATCTCTTGAATAGCTTTGACCTTGGCGGGTCAACCTCAATACCTTTTCCATCGACTACAAACCCTAGGAGTTTTCCGGATCCGACTCAAAGGTGCACTTGGGATTAAGTCTCACCGTACTTCTTCAACCTATCAAACAATTTCGCAAATGATCGAGGTGTTCTTCTTCACCGGATCGAGCTATCATATCGCCGACGAGACCTCTATCTCGTGATGAATCATGTCATGAAACAACGTCACCATAGCATCGATAAGTGGCGCCGTTTCAAATCCGAACGGCATAACCTTGTAGCGTAAAGTGCCCCACCGTAACGAAAGTAGTTTTCCATGTCTTCGGAGCCATTTTGATTTGATTGTAACCGAGAAACCATCCATGAAGGAGAAAACCTTATGCTGAGCGGTATTGTCAACCAAAACATCAATATGAGGAAGTGGGAAATCGCCTTTCGGCGCTTTGTTCGATCTCGTAATCCACACACATTCGCACTTTACCATCCTTCTTAGGCACGGGCACCACATTTGCAACCCATCGGGATGGAGGTGATGTTTAAGAAACCAGCGTTGAACCGCTTCATAACTTGGCTTTGATTTTCTCTCGACATCTCGTGACGACGCGACGAACCTTCTGCTTTCACCGAGAAAACCTTCTTTTGTCGGCAATCGTGTACCACGATATCAATGTCCAACCTCGCATGTCTTCGTATGACCAAGCAAAACCTCAATGTAGTCTCGTAGCATCCGAACCAACTTTTCTTTAACACTGCTCAAGACCCGCTCCTATCTTGATCTCTTTTCTATCTTCACAAGATCCAAATTCACAACCTCAACTCGCTTCGGTGGTCAGATAACTCGCCTTCTTGTAGCAACCGCAAGTTCTCCGGCACTTCACAATCTTCCTCACTTTCGCCTTCGGCTTGGTAGATCGGATTATCAAGTCATACTTAGCACTAGCATAGTCATATTAACTAGATTCGAGTGATTCTCGCAGTTGTATCACGGGTGTGTAAGAACACATAGCTTTTGAAGGGTGATAAAGTAAAAGAAAGAAAACAAACAATTAAATGCAAAAGTCCAACGAATTTATTGAATGAAAATACGCAAACGACAGATAATAACCCTGAACGAGCTATGATGCCCGGCAAGGCACTAGGCTTTCAAAGTTTATTGTTCAAAACGAAAGAAATACGAAAGCAAAACAAAACAAGAGCAATTACTCCCGGTTAAAGGAGATTGGTATGACGCCTTCGGTCTTCCAATTGTCGAGCCCATGATCCGAGTCGAAGATCCACTTGCCGATGTCGGGTCGCCGCCTTCTATAGCATGGATTCCACCGCTGATGGAAAGGAAGTTGGCCGCACGCTCGTATCATCTTCCGACTTGATGGTGAAGCCTAAACCAGCCTTGTCAAATTTGAAAGGAAGATTAGGAGCTGTCCCCAAATAGCACTACCTCCTTGTTCAACAAAGAGCTTGAGCATCTTTCAATGAGGCCATTCTAGGTGGAGCTTGTGTAACTCGGAGGACGGGAGCAGCATGACTGGTATTGTTTCAAAAGCTTGACAGGAGTCTCAAGAATTCACCCTCCATCTCAAGGTATCGAATGACCGAGATGACCGACCATATACTCTTCTTCACCACATACCGGACAACCTTCCTTTCACCGGTACTTCAGCTCATGTGAGGTAATAACCGCCCCATGTATCCAAGGCGCTCAAGTAGGCAAGAGTAGTCGGACGGATGTCCATGACAAAGAAAGTGGAATCAAAAGTCCGGGAACCGCTTTAACAGCAGAGTGAGTTTCCAAGTATGCTCGCTAGAACCATCAAAAGCTCTCACAATAATGTCACCGGTCTCGAACCAACCCTTCGACATCAAGTCGATCAAAACATTGTAGGATATTCAGAGCGTAACCGATCCACCAAAACATGAGATAAGGTAGTGCCCTTGCATTCAATGGAGATGTGCAAGGCCTGTTATGTTTCTTTTCTAAGGAGTCAAATCAAGATCGAGAAACCTAGGCCGTTGTTGGCCCAGCTAGCAATGCAAACTTCGAATTGATCAAGAGTAGTGTCTTGCGGCACATGAGCATTCTTCGAAACTTCACCAAGGCATTAGCATGAGCCCTGAGCATAAGAGCAGAGCAAGCATGGAGATCTTGGACGGAGTCTCGTCCCAACTGCTCCACAACATTGTAGTCACTCTTCTTGATAATTTTCGTAATTCTTCCATTTCTTGTTTGAGGTGTCTTCGCAACTTCCTTTGGTACTTCTAATGAAAGGTGATGAGTTACCGGTTCTTTCCTCTAGTGGGATATTGATTGAGTAATGGAATGCGAATGGAGTCGCAGCTTTTGGAGGAGAGATATCCGAGAGAATACCTTCCGGCTCGGTCACCCATCGATCCGTGATGTTGTCAATGTCGAATAGAAACTTCAGAAGAAGATCTTCAATTGTCGAGGATCTTGCTTGACGCCATGATAGTAATCATCACCCATAATTCCAAGGGATAGCCTTGTCGAGGAATATGGAACGGTCTTGGAGAAGTGATAATGAGAGGTGCCACCTAGGCACGGAATCAGCAGAGGAAACCTTATAGTGTTAACATCAAGATAGTCTTCGGGAAATCGCACCCCATCCGTCGCCTTAACATCTTCAATAGGAATCTTGTAGCTCTCGTGATGTGTACTTCACCATGTAATCATATTTTCCACTGGCTGTCCCAAGGTATCCCACATGATGATAGCATTCGCATTGTCAATCCACAACTTAGACATTTCTTCACACAACTTCGTGTGGTTTCGTAAATAGTATCTCACGGTTATCCATCATGCATCGAACACGCCTTCTCAACCAAGCACAACCATCGTGTGCGACGAGCACCAACGACAACTCTCCGGCATCCCGGATTGACACCGCTTGCAACAAATTCTTCTTAATGTACCATCGAGGAATGGTCAAGTCATCTATGTTGAAAACATAAGTATCGCCACCAACAGATTGGAACTCTTGTCATGGTTTAGCGTTGATCACATTCGAGTCTCACAGGGGTCAAACTCAATCGCTTAGCTTCAATCATATCCCGAATCTTGTTTTTCGTGAGCCCAACAATTGTCGTGTCGTGCCTCGGTCGTTGGAATGGTAAGCACACTTAGCATTAGGATTGTACTTTGAGAGGAAGTGTTGACATTTTGTGGAGGATCCTCAAGGTAATCACCGCTCAACATGTGTTGCAAGGCGACAATGGCATGTTGATCTTCGAACCGCCTCGTGGCTGCTCGCTACGCTACCGCCTCACCGAGGTTGTGCCGATGTAGGATCGAGATCACAACCGCCTCACGATTGAGCGGTCGGACTTGGCTCGCTTTTCCGACCATACACAAGATTAGCTTCTTTCTTAGCACCAAGGATCTCTTCAAAGATTCAAGATGTCTCTACATGAATCTTCCCACTTGATACCGCCTTCAATGCGCCACAATATCAACTCTATGAATCCGGATGAAGAATGTCCAATCGATGATCAAGAATGGGCCTGTCTGTTCCCATAAACATATCAACCAACTCCCTATCGACAAGGATGGTTGAACTCACCGCTAGATCTCTCCATTTCGAGCATACCCTTGAACTTCTCATGACCCATAGACATGCTTTGTAGTTGCATGCGAGTGGGTGTCAATTCAAGATTGTACTCATATTGTCTCAGAAAGCATCGCTAAGTCACCCAAGTACGGATACGATCATTCTCTAGCCGATAATACCATTCCAACCGACAAACTCTCTTGAAAATAGTGCATCCACAACTTTCTCATCAAGGGATTGATCCGACATAGGACTTCAAATGCAGCTTAGGCAAGACATGCCATCATACTTAGCAAAAGGTGAACTTTGAACTGGGAGGAATCACAACACCGTGAACAAGACTCGATCATCAAAGTTCATTTTGACATCTTCGTGTTTTCCACAAGATTCGACGGTCTTCGAGTTGCTTGTACTTGTCATCTTCATCGAGTGTACGAATCGAATGATCCTCTCCTCCTTTCTTTGGCTCACGCTGGTCACCTTCATCACCCTGGTGCTCCCCGGTATGGACACTTCCTTCGAGAGCTCAATACGGCCGACCACCTTAGGACCCCTTTGAAACGCTCACCCATGTTGAGGAGACCAACAACCTTCTTCTTCTTGTTGATGAGCTTCTTCAGATCTTCTTGGCCTGGACCAAGCGGTAAACACAAACCGAGCATTCCGAGCCCGAGATCTTTGACATTGCTCAAGAGCCATTTCGCTAAAATAAATAGCGAGCAAATGAGAAAACCAATCTCCAATGTACCGTGATGCAATGTTATGATATGCTATGCGATGTTTATGCGAATGCAATGCAATGTTTTCAAGGACCTAAGAGATTTAAATTTGTTAAACAAGCAATGAGCAAACATTTATTAGTACTTCTCATTATTTTATTATTTTTTTTCTTTTAAGTACAAGAGATAGTTCAAAGCAATAAAAGAAAACAAATAAATCCTAAAGCTCTAAGTCTCCCATGGCGCTCCTCTTGGTGCCGATGTAAGCGCTGATGTTTCGCCTCGTGAAGTAGCTTGGTCAACTCTAGCACTTTCTTCTCACTTGCATAGCATCGAGCTTCAAAGGTATCCTTTCTTCTTAAGTTGAATCCGTGATCTCTTCAAGTCTTCAAAATCGTGAGGCATGTCGATGGAGAACAAGATAGGTACGCCACCTATAGCAACAGTTCCATAATTACCGGTAAAACAGCGTGAATGGCATCATGAGGTTTTGAGCTCGAGCTCGCACCCATTTGAGGTAAGGTTCCCAAGGAATGGAGTTCGGTGCCCCAAAGTCTTGGTATCGCCTTCTTTACCATGCCCCAAGCATGTATAAACCTTCGCTTGAATTCGAGATCGTGATTGTAGTCGAACACAACATCTTGGAGAAGCATATCATGTGGACCATCCTTTCGAGCAAAACCAAACTAACGTAGAGCTAGAGAAGGGTTATAAGTAATACCTCCCTTATACCAAGTAGTGGTACATTAGGAATTCTCCACAACGCCGATGAATGTGAAGTCCTTTTGAGAGAAAAGACTCCAACGGATATCCGAATGAGAGAGTGACATCAATCTTTGAGACCATCTCAACCTTTGTTCATTCTTCAAACCGATGGAGGAAGGTGAAATAAACCACCTTGAAAGTAACGGATACAACACATGAGAGTTCCTTGTCGCTAGTAGTACGAGTGG
This sequence comes from Vicia sativa, assembly GCA_021764765.1. NCBI lineage: Eukaryota > Viridiplantae > Streptophyta > Magnoliopsida > Fabales > Fabaceae > Vicia > Vicia sativa. The sequence continues at coordinate 57,701,499 of CM038795.1, read as the reverse complement.
AGAGAATGTAGAATGTCTCCAAGTAAGGTAGGCATCGGATTGGGTAAGGAACAACTTGATGGCATTGACATCTATGAATTGATCCGAGTTAGGAATAGAACCAAACCATAAATTAGCAAGGCCACAATGTTCTCAAATGCATGGAAACTCATAACTTTGAGGAATTCCTGCTTTCTTGATTAAGAACTTGAAAGTAAACCCTTAACTCCACTTCTAGTTTCCCAATTGGCTTCAATGTCCGAGCGCTTAAGATGTAAGGCGATGCAATGTCTTCGAACTTAGGGACCTTTTCTAAACCGGTGAATGGCATTTGGTCGAGAATAGGTATCCCAAGTAGCTTAGAGAATTCTTCCAAGGTAGGAACCAACTGATAATCTGGAAATGTAAAGCAATGGTGTTTCGGGTCGAAGAACCGGAATAGACATGCATCATATCTTCTTCAAACCGAGATAACCAAATCAAGTAGATAACCATGTCTTTTGATGAACCGAGCATGGTCGGAATTTCAAGCCAATTTTTGAGTTGAGAAGGGATACCCATGAAGTTGATCGGATAGTCTTTCTAGAAGCCATAATCCCTACAAAACAGAGCAAAGATAAATCCCTAGGTCCTTGAAATAGTTAGAAATGATATGCAATGCGAATGATGTCATGATGTCATGTTTAGCACACACAAGCAATTCACACAATGAGCCTAGGGTTAAGGCTTGCATGAGGTATAGGTGATTACCCCACCAAAAGTTTGAGTTGGTTCATCCCGTCCTATAATAGTAACCGGTTCTAGGAATCTCATATCACGATCTTTCTCGAGGCGCTTATTTCAATACGACGCCAAGTGGTCGATCGAAAATGTCCCAAAAGTCTCGATCTCAATGAGCGTAGCATCGAGTATCAACCAACCTCGGTCTACACAAAGCCGCCATCTCACTACCTTCTAATGGCCAAGATGAGTCAATTAAGGTTCTAAAAGTTTAGTTAGCGCTGATGACACCACGCAGAAGCCAAATACTTTCTTCAACTTGGGAATGAAGAGTATCGGGCAACCAAAGTGTCACGCTAACGTAGCCATCATGTTGACCGCAGTAGTTATACGCCTAACGGTCGCGATGATCTAATGCTACTTACCTAAAAGGAAACCGGATCCGTGTAGGATCCCCAACAATATAATACCCAAGCAACCCTTAAAGATAAAGCAAGCAAGTCAAACAAAAGCAATAAAGGTGATTTAGAAATCCTTAAGGCAATTCTCTTTAGGGTGTTTCACAGAGTCGCCAGCCTGTAATACTTGAACCGACTTTGTAGGATTTTGTATCCAAATGTGCGGATAGCAAGAGTCGCCACCGACTTTTATTTTTATCCAATTAGGGAAGGTAAAAGTAATGTAAAAGACCTTCGTTAGATTCTCGAGTTCGGAGAATGGTTATGAAAAGGGAAGGTATTAGCACCCCTTTCCATCCGTAGTTATCTACGGGCTCTTAGTTGCTCTAGATTACCTTTTAAAATTGCTTTCTGTGTGTTTGACAAAAACGTTTTGAAAAGACATTTCGCTTTGACTTTGTAATGATTCATGTAGGAATGTATACAAAGTGTTCGGAAATGTTTTGTTTTTGAAAAAGAAAGTTTGAACTTTGAAAAAAGTGTGTGGTGTGAAAAGCATTTGTTTAGAGCAAGCAACTAAAAGACTTATTTACCCACTCAGAATTGGTCGTTTTGTTGTACTTATACATTCCTTTAGAATAGCGCTAGCCATACCATTAGTTAGTAGGTAGCTCCATTCGTTGGATGTAAGCGGGACATTCGAAGGGACATCGGATGGTCATAGAAAGCAACTTGTAGGAAGTATCCTAGCACGCATCGCGGACTATCATCATTTTCGAGGCGACAATCGAGGGTCAAGATCATGTATTCGGAGGCTACATCGTGGGTCTTATGATCTTTGTATCAAGGGACTATGATGATTTGTTTGAAGGCAACGGTGCTAGAATACCTCTACGCTCGAGGGACATGACCATTTTGAATCGAAAGGCATCGAGAGAATTACCCTAAGGTGCGTGTGAAAGAAGTGTGTCAAATTCAGATATTTTATCTTGAAATTAGTGTGAGCTATGTCCAATTATTATCTTGCCATACACGCCTAATTGCTAGCAATTGATAAGGGCGGAAAGTAAATGCGGAATGTAAAGGTGGAAAGGTAAACCTACGCTATTACATGGCTTTGGGGCGATACATAATTTAAACTTATGGAAAATAAAAGCCTAATTAACTATTACAACCCATGAGCAATTACATTATTGGAAAATAAAATGATAAGAAAAAGCGTCCGAATCGGAGCAACCTGTGAAAGAATAAGAAAATCGGGAAATATGATGAAATTGAAATAAGAGAAAATATTAGAAAAAATGCAATTTTAAATATGAGAAAATTAATATATGCTGGAAATAAGATAAATAAGCTAAAATAATTTTTTGGGATTTTTTGGAAAGGATTTAATAATTAAAATGCAATTTATAATGATTTAAATGCAAAAATAAAAATAAAATAAATATGCATGCAAAAATTATATTTTTTAATTTATTAAATTAAATAAACATTTTTATGAAAATAATGTAAAAAGAAAAAATGTTTTTGGTAATTTTTTAATGCATAAATAAAATCATGAAAACAATTAAAATTGAATGCAAAAATTAAATAATATGAAAAAACATGAAAATAGTTTTGGAAAAGTGTAAAAGAACATTGGTCTTGCCAGATTCGAATCGAGACCTTGTGTTCAAACTCGAAACCAACACACGACCAACCGAGCCAACACGCGCCATCGCTTGGAAACCGGAGTTAGTGGATTATACGCCGCCTTCCCATCGATTCCTCGCGCTGCACTTCATCTTTTTCAATTTGAATATTTGAAAACATAGCGCCGGCCCCGCGACGCTATAGCCTTTACCCACGGATTATTTTCGTAGCTACATCCCGCAAATCAAAAGTCCAAATACATAATATAAATTTGCTATGAGGACCCGATCGATTTTCGACCTCCGAGTACGAATATGGCTTCGTTTTGGCCAATTTTTCCCGAATCGTCTCGATCCCAATTCGAGCTCGAAAACCTAACCATGGCGTATCACGATCCCGGTACTTAAAATCAAATCGGCTTATACGTAAACATTCTAAACATCAACACGAACAAGAATATGCAATCAAAATGTATTTACAATGCATGAATCATAGAAATCGAGTTTTGATAAAATGATGCAAACCGTGATTGTTCTTTCGCGATTCTTGATGGATTTGTGATCCGTAAGGGTCTGGATGAATCAATGGACCTCCGAAGCGAATCAAGGTGCTTAGAATTGGTTGAATCGAAACAAAACAAGAATGCAAGTGTCATGTAACCACGGTTTTTGAGCTTTGGAATAGGGTTTGTAGAGCAATTTTTTCGCTCTCTTGATTGATATGCATTGTATATATACGGAAGGATTTGAGATTGAATTTGGAAAGATTTGATCAATAATCAATGATAATCAAATTTGATTTTTTCATGAAAATCAAATTTTCAAATTTGATCAATTTCAATCCAATCTTGCCTTTTTTGCTTCAATTCTGATTTGGCTAGCATTTGTGAGTTAATTGGACATCAAGGAAAGAATAAAATCAATCTTTGCCATTAATTTCAATTTTATAATTTATTTTAAGATTTAATTTGCATTTAAATGAATAAATTACAAATTAAATAGAGAAATAAACCAAAAATTCGTGGCTTTGGGCTTGGACACTCCTAATTGCTTGAGGAACAAGTTAGGATGAAGAAAAGTAGGCCCATTTGCAAAAGATTTGATTTTTGAAGTATCTCTTGTGCATTCTTTCAAAATTGCCCAACTTGTGAATGGTGCAACTTGCTCAATTTTCCACATTTTTGAGAGTTCTTGGACTTTTTGGAAAGCTCTAAGAGTCCTCTAACCAATGTCTTTGGTCTCATCTCAATTGAGTTACCATGCTCAAAATATCTTCAAAACAAAAAGTTGACTTTTGTTGACTTTGAAAATGACCTGAATGTTTGAGCTATTCCTCTCAAATGAAGCATTTTTGGACATTCTTGTGAGACATGAAGTTGTAGAGAATTGAATTTCCTTCAAAACAAGAGGTGGTGGAAAATTTCGAGAAAGTATGAGAAAGTTATGATCAACAAAGTTCATTGACTTTTCATCTAAACCCTAATTTAGAAAGTTTGACTTTGGGCAAATCTTGAGTTTTCTTGATGAATCATGATCAACCCTTGATCAAATGATGAATGTAACTTCAAAATGAGGATGTTGACCAAAAATCGAAGTTTTGACGATGTTGACCACAGTTGACTTTTGTCCAATACACCCGATTTTCAACCATCCGAACAATTTCGAGGAAACTTGACTCATGAGGCTTGAAACTTGACATGGAGAATCTTGAAGCATATGAGGAGGCATGAAGGCCATTGGAGATGTTGGAAATCCATCTTGACTTGAGAGATACCAAACCCTAGTTTGGGTTGATTGTCTAGGAGAGAGTTTGTCTGATCAACTCTTGAGGAGTCCTTGAGTATGGATGTATGAAATCTCTTGAGTAGATGGAGGGCAAATTTTGGGGTATGACACCAACGAGATCCCCTCCTAGGATCCCAAAAGGCATTAGTTGTAGGTAAATGAGAAGTAAACCAACAATATAGAAATGGCGTACATTAGATAATCCCAAATGGTGAATAGAATAATAAGTCTCAGCAAGAAGTGTGGGAACTGGATTCCCAATCATGAAGATCCTAATAGCATTAACGTGAATAAAGTTGTCAATGTTGGGAAACAAGAACAAACCTTAAGCAATCAAGGCAAAGATGGCTTCAAAAGCCTCCATACTCTTCATCTCAGCAAAATAATGAGCCTTCTTCGAAAGAAATGTTGCCGGTAATCCTCTGATACACCCTTTGGTAGTCATATTATCTTTAATCTCAGACCTCTTCAGATGGGTAATAGCAACAATCTCATGATACTTAGGCTCCTCCTCTAAACTAGTAAAAGGAAAAGCACTAGTAATATGTCAACCAAACAAATAATAATACTCCTCCAAGGTAGGAACCAACTAATAGTCAAGAAAAGTGAAGCAGTGGTATAACGGATCATAAAACTGAACCAAGGTGAAAAGCAAACCATCCTTCATCTTCGTCTTCATGAAAGGTATAATAGTCACATACTTCTTCCGGAAATCCTCTGGACTCTCATTCTCATAAATCAAGCTCATCAGTCCCTCAATCTTAGGTTCCTTGAAACTGTATTTCTGAGTCCTCCTCTGTCCATAATCCATGGTCAAAGTATACATGACATATTTGCAAAGGTTAATTTTAAGTTCCTTGAACAACTGTCTAAAAAAATGCGTATGGGAGCATGAACGCATGATGCAATAAGCACACATAAAGATCACAAATAAGGGGGTCCATAGGTTCGACGCCACGAGCATGGAGTCAAAACGTATTACCCACAAGGTATTCTAAGCTTTATCACCTGTAGATCAAGGTTCTAAAAGGAATCCCTATAGTTTTCATTCCACCATCCAATAATACCAACTTCCTGATGTACTCGATAATCGGCAATACCTTCAGGTGAAACTCGTTTGAGGGCAGTATCGCATAACAACTACTTCCGGATAACTCCGTAATAGTCCCTGCACTACCCCTAAAAAGGCCAGGATGAGTTAAGGGTTCTATGGCTGCTCAACTTAAGGGACTCTTAGGTCAAAAGCAGTCATGTCTTCCTGATCGCCTGGTAAACAAAATACCACAATCAAGGAGGTCTCCACTGAGTGGGTGTTGCACCCCAATGCCCTCCTGTATTTACTAGGTCAAGATCATGAATTTTATGAGCTCCTGAGACATGAGATTAAGAGTTTCTTGTGATTTGAGTTTTCCTTATTTCAAAGATGATTTATTTGGCTATTTTACTCAATTTAGAAAAGGTTTTAATGCGCAACATCACGAGCCTAACAAAGATTTTCAAGAGTATTATTATACCCCAAATTTGCACCTTTCATATATTTCTAAACGCCATTATATCTTGAATGAGTACATTGGCCTAGCGGATAGTATAATAAGTGTGTGAAGTTACAAATGCGAGAGGTCTTGAATTCAAATCCTACATTCTCTACATTTTTATTCTTCCCTTAATTACTAACTTTATTTGCATTATTATTAAATCACAAAAAAAAATTAAAAAAAATGTATTGTCTTTATTTTTTAAATCAATTTTTCTTTTTTTCATTTAGGATTTATTTTAAAAAATATTATTTTTTATTTTTTATTTTTTTATTAAAAAATAATTAAAAATTATAAAAAAATATATATAAAAAATGATTTAAAAAGATTTTGTTCAACTTTTTAGAATATTATAGTTTTTATGATAGTTATCATTTTAGGAAAAAATCAAATTAATTGATTAAATATATTAAGAATTAAAATCAAATAAAATTTGATTTAAATTATTGATTATATTAATCAATTCTCTTGATTATTACCATTTGTGTTAACTTAGTTTTCTTTCCTATATAAGAGGTCAATTCATTCACACAAAGGAGACTTTTCATGATGCACTCACACTGTAAATATTTTTGGAGACCAACTTTCTTTCTCCTAAAAAACACTTACACTTAACACCCTTTGTTACGGTACTCTAACCTTGTTTTTTTCTTTTACTAATTTTCATTTACAAAAATCACTCACATACACCGACTTTTATTCACAGACATGCACAAAAACATATGTTTTATCAAATTAACTATTATCAAATTGTATTTTTATATGAATTTCCTATCTAATACTGCTACCTGCATGGTACCATGTAAGAATAATTTTACTCTTAACTTTATTCTTGATCTAACTCTTGGGATACACATTATTTATTTATTTTCTTTTCGTTAAAACTTAAAGTTAACTATTAAATAAATATGTGAACTTTTCTCCTTTCATGAGCATTTTTTTTCTTCGTTTTTGTTTCTATGTATGTTTGCGTTTCTACATATATTGTAATTTTGTGAGGTTTGGATCACTCTTTGTTACACAACAACGAGCCATAAACAACAATTGGTGTGCAAAAAATGAAAAATGTCATGAACAATCAACAAAGTACTTTCATCATCAATACTACTAAATCCAACCACACCATAAACCAATGTATTGTTAATAAAATAAAATGAGAATAAGAAAGAGAGAATGTAAAAAAAAATATGAAAAAAGAAGAATGGTGGAGTGCAGCCGTTCTCGAAAACGGATCCGCCGTCAAACCCGACATACACCAATCCGGTACTGCGGACCACCCTTATAATAGTCGGTAACTCACTACGATCTCCATTTTTATGTTTTGTTACTATAATTTTGCTTTGTATATATATTATAAATTGATTTATTGATCTGAAAAATGATTGAAGAATGGATTTTAATCTTATGTTAGCATAAACGTTGATTTAAATATCATATGATAGCCTTGTTCTTTCCCTTAGTTACATCATAAAATACCACAAAAATATATTATTGTTTTTTTTTATTTAAATTTTAACATTTTAATAGTGTTTCCTTCTTAATTTCAAACTTTTTTTTAATTCAAAAACACAAAAAAAAAATATGATTCCCTTTAGTATTAGGTTAAACCGTCTAACCAATTCAATTTTTTTTACTAACTTAAGAAAATCAAGACAATTTTCAAAAAAAGAATTATGTCGATACTTTTTAACGCGAACGAGAAACTAGATATTATCCGCTATTACGCGAGCTCGCATAAGTTTATCGCTTAAAGGTGACCAATTTTAATTCCATAAAAAATACTAACCAAACCCATGAGAACTACGTAGACTCTGATTTCATCTTGATGAATACATAAGCATAAAGCGCGATGCTTTAACGAGTCACTAACTACTAACCGTGACCAAATCTCTCCCCATTATGTATAATAATTTGGAAAATAGAGTAAGAAACCTTAGACAAACACACCTTAACCCTAAAATTAGAGAAGGTTCCCCTTGAGTACAAGGGAAGTAAGGGGTGCTAACACCTTCCCCTCACTTAACCGACTCCCGAACCCTTAACTTGGTCACGATGACCACCATATCTATATTTTAGGGTCTTACTATAGTTTCCTCGTCCTTAGAATAAATAAACGATAGTGGAGACTTCATTGAATTTTTCCCGCCGCGACAGCTGGCGACTCCACTGGGGACAAACTAAGTAGAGTCAAACCTATTCTTTAGTTTTAGGGTGTGTGTTTTCTTTTGTTTCTATGTTTGCGTTATTTTTCTTTAATTTCACTTTATCTTACAATTATTTATTTATTTATTTTGTTTTTCTTTTGTTAAAAATATTATATTGTTGGGTTGGGAGTTACCATTCTTGTTTTAAGCTAAAACCCAAAGCTTATAAAAAACATAAGATAGAATGTGGACCCATTGTACTAGCCGGTGAGATGTCACATCTCTCAGGGGTACGAGGGTTGCACTTAGGGTAGTTCTGTTCAATGTTGTCTTCATGGTAGGGCTCGCTCCTCATTGTGTTGATGATTTGGATTGGATCTACAACCCTGAGTCTCATTTTAGAACCAGTTTCACTTTAGATAACCTTACATGATTAATCCGTGAGATGCACATCTCATGGGTTTGTACTAAGGTCTCTCCTAGATCCAAAAACCCTAGAACCTACATGTAATAGGGATTGGGTAGTATACACTTAAGACTTACCTATTATAGGGAACCCTTCCGAATAAGGTGCTTTTTTTACATCCATAAGGGTTTCCTCATTTCCATATCTATCCCTAAACATGTATTTGGTATCTCTTTCCATATCACTTCCTAAGCTCGGGAGGGTTACCTTTTTGTTTATTACAATCGCTAAACCCGTAGGGGTTACCTTCTGTCTGTCAATTTCTAGCCCATAGGAACTTTCGTTGATTGTCATAATCCCTAACCTGTAGGGGTTTCCTTATGTATGTCACAATCCCTAACTCATAGGTATTTTTGTTTGTGAGTCATAATCCTTAACTCGTATGAGTTTCCTTAGGTCCATCTCTACCCCAAACTCGTACTATATTGCATCTCCATGAAAAACCTTTAGCATACCTAAAAAAGAAGAAAAAATGTCTTTTTGCATACTCGTGCATTTTCATGCATTTGCATATACACACTTGCATAAAATCATATATTTTCCTTAGTCGCCCATGTTCGACTATCATCCGCCAGCAGGTTTCCCGATACTCACAATTGAACTAAAAAAATTGTCTCAAGAAGCTATGGAGGAACTTAAGAGATGTATGTCATATTGAGGAGATACAATATCCTTCATCATGCCAATCACAAGCTTACACAACAACTCATATGCCACTACCATGAGTGATTTCCCTACATCAAGAGCAACATTAACAACAACAATTGTCCTATCAATAGAACAAGTATGCCAAACAGAAGAAAAAATGAAGGTCACCCCTTACTTTAGCAATGCAAGAACATCCCGAATTGTTTCCTAAAGTCAGTGGACCAACAAGGAAGCTCATCCCTAGGATCATTATGCTTTTATCATTTTTGAATTGTAATTTATCTAAGTTTCCACATGTTGTAACTTTGTACTCTTTGATTAATAATTCAAATAAAATGAGCATACACGTCTTTTGAAGTCAATCCATCACTTTCCATATACAAAAAATGAAGAAAAATTCAAAAAAAAACTCCCGATTATGTTTTTCATTTCACCTCTTACGAACTTTGAGGGAGAATGATGTAAATAACAAAATAACTAAATTTTGCTGATGTATGCTTTTTAATAGTAAGACCTGGCTAACGATGTAAGGTATTTTCACTTCCTAAACACTGGAGAAATAAGGAGTTAATCCATAGTCAACCCCATTGAGCCAGAAGTTGGAGTTCTTTTCATAAAAAACCTTTAATCATAACCAAGGGCATGGTAGATTTCAATTAATTTAACGATGAATTCTAATCTCAAGAGAACCAAGGTTTCTTAGCAACAAGTTTAAGCATATTCTCTTTATCTCACACATCATCCAACATCAAGGAATCAATAAAGATAAAGCTCACAACAACTTCTTCCTCATGTACATCATCTAAGGTCGAGGAAGCAGTGAAGAGAAAGTTAACAAAAGTCAACATGGCAGTCACAAACTTCCTAAGTAAAAATCTCAAAAGTCAAAAAAAAGAGTCTGCTAAGTCAAAAAAAATCAAAGAGATCGAAAAAATTGACTCAGGCAAAAGTTAGAGCGTCCCGATGGACCGCGAATTCAAAAGAACCGGTTCATGCAAAAATAAGGGCTTGAAAGCATAGAAGAATGGAAAATAAGCTTGTGACTGCCACCTCGAAAATCATTAATATTTCTCATCGGTGCTTAAACCATATCAATGCTTGTAATCATCATCGCGACTATAAAATTCTCTTGCAGAGTGGACGCATCTATTGAGTTAATTGAATTTAGGAATGAAGAACATCAAGGAGAATGGGGTGGGTTAAATAAAATTTGAGCCTTATATCTTTGTTTCTTAAACCGTGAATCAGACCACGTTACAACCTTTAAAAGTCCTAATTGAAGCTAGGTTCACTATGAAAGCATATTCAGCAGAATTTTTGTTAAACTGACTCCCTAATGTTTGTTGAATGGTCGCTAACCATACCACCTTTTTCACATATCTGTCCCTAATCATCCATTTCTTCTCCGTAAAAAAAAATCGATTTCAAAACGTGCATGAGCATAACATTAGAATTATTTTTCAAAAGGTACAAATTTATTCACAAATCGACACTTAGCATCAAGGAAATATCAAGAATGGTCTGATCAAAGGCGATCAATACTTCCAACTAGGGGAAAAGCACCTAGGGATCCAACTGCTTCAGACGTACAAATTCTGATCATCACATGAAGATTCTATTGACTAAGGGCAATCATTCCCAGAAATTGGTCAACTTGGGTCACATCTCAAGGCACTAGTTAGTCAGGGGCATACTTTTCAAGATTGATATACTAAGGGCATTCCCTATCAAGTTTAATAGCACAAGATAATGGTATCTAAATTATTTCTCGGGACACTCCTTCAAACCCTAAAGATCAAAGCCAAACCTTTCAAGATCAAATTCGGGGCATACCAATACAAAGCTTGATCCAAAGAAACCACTCCAAAAATGGTTCATCAACGGAAAATCACTCCAAGATCAAGTTAATTCAGGGCATAGAGGTTTGAAAGTTCAAAATGGTGGGGATAGTAATCTCAAGTACATAGTATAGCCAAGTTGTTTCAAAACTCATATTAAGATGAATCTTCTAAAAGACCCAACACATTGGGGCAAGATAAGACACAAAGGGGCAAGTTCTCTTCATACTTTCAAATGGTTCAAGCTAGTTCTTTCCTACCTCAACAATGTTCGAGTTCGAAACAAGTCTCGGGAAATCATGTTGGCATAACATACTACCACCTTTCGATAAACAACATTTGTTACATAAAACACCACTATAAACCTCAACCTTTCATAACTCATACCTGGGGCACCAGTTTCAAGGCATTGCATAAATCATCATCATGCATCAATCATATCGCTTTGCTAGAATTAAACAAGGCATTCATCTAACATTTACTCCATATAAAGGTAAACTTTGCTTGGTACTCATCACCTACAATCAAAAAGCTTGATTTTTTCTTGGCATTTACCGCCAAACGCCCAATTTCACTTGGCACGCACACAACAAAATCAGATTTTCACAATGCCCAACCTGTCTTGGCACCTGGAGCCTACATATCCAAGGCAAAATCTTCATCAGGATGGCCCAAGATCAATGCATTACATGTTTTGATCATTGTATTTCATCCATTAAAAAAACTCTCAAAGAATCCGTTGATCAGGGAACTATTTCAAAATTGAAGATACTGGGGCAGATTATCTCAAGTGGGTATGGTACGAGATTTACTTTAGGTACTCTAGAGATAAATTCCTTCATATACCAAGTAACCTGGGGAACAAGGAACGATTGTTCATCCGTGACAATCTTTATGCAGCACGACATAGTTGAAGCACCAAGGTTTTCACCAAGGATAATTGATGTGGCTTTTCTCCTAATTTTTGTTCTCTAGTTTTATTTTCCCGGGAAACATTGAAGTTATTACTTCTCCCCATGACTCTCCCCAAACAAGAGAGTTTAAAGTTAAGTTATTAGAATTCTTGACAAGGATTCTCTGCTTGGAAATCCGCTGCCAGTCTCCATTGCTATTCCCTCTCAGAGTTTGAACTTCTCCAATAGAGGTTGTAATTTATTTTTGCAACCTCCATCAGAGTGTGTATTTCGCAGTTACCGGGTATTCAGTTTGTTACTCCCCACAGAATTTCAAATTTCAAAGATATCTCTTCATATGTTCCTTGTACCTTTTATGACTCCTGGGTAAAATCATGCATCATTACATAACATCCTCAAATGTGTAGTATTTCCATTCATCCTGGGATACTACTCCATGAAAAAATAATTCAAACATATAATGAAACATAAGCCATTTTATTTCTATGTTCCCCAGAGAAGTTACTTTGGATTATATCTTCAGCAAGATCACTTTACCTTTAGTGCCCCAGTTTAAATCCTCACAGATATCCTTTGGTGTTACCCTTAAATGATCGAGTCTCTACTCGACACCTTTCATTTATGATTCAGTTCTTCCCTGTCAAAAAATTCTTGGGTTTAGTATCTACTAACCCTCTTGGAACATTCCAATATCTATTGGTGTACACTTTGAAACTAGTTATACCCTGATGTTCATTTTGAGTCTAGTATCTACTAGTACTCCTAGGCTGAGTCTCTACTCACTACCTTTATTTGGAGTCCAGTTTCGTCCTGGAACATCCTTCTTAAGTCTAGTATCTACTAGTCTTCTTGAGTTGAGTTCGCTACTCGTCTCTTTGTCTCTTTTACTCCTAAGATAAAATTCAGTATCTACTGGTCCTCCTCGGTCGAGACTAGCAGATGCTCTTGAAGTTATCGTACTTTCTTGTCACCTTGCTTCAGATCCAATATCTATTGGTATCCTGTTGAGTACTCTCGGGGTTTAGTATCTACTAATTCCTGATAGGTCGAGTCCGCTACTTGTTACCTTGTTTGTATACCAGTTTCGCCCTGGCACATTGTTTACAGTACTCTTAAAATCGAGTATCTACTCGTTACCTTTTACTCGATCCCTAGCGTTCCGCTAATGTTCTAATGGTTAAGTTCAGTATCTACTATCTTTTGACCGAGACCATTTTCCACTGGTATACCCTGTTAGATCCAATATCTATTGGTATCTCTAGAGTCTAGTTTCTACTAGTCCTCTTAGGTCGAGTCCGCTACTCGTTACCCTTACTCGATCCCCAGCGTTCCGCTAACGTTCTAATGGTTAAGTTCGGTATCTACTGTCTTTTGATCGAGACCAGTTTCCACTGGTATACCTTTTTGATTCAATATCTATTGGTATCTTTAGAGTCTAATTTCTACTAGTACTCTTAAAGTCGAGTATCTACTCGTTACCTTTTACTCGGTCCCCAGTGTTTTGCTAACATTCTAATGGTTAAGTTCAGTATCTACTGTCTTTTGATCGAGAGAAGTTTCCACTAGTATACCCGTTTTGATTCAATATCTATTGTTATCTTTAGAGTCTAGTTTCTACTAGTCCTCTTAGGTCGAGTCCGCTACTCACTACCTTTTACTCAATCCCCAGTGTTCCGCTAACGTTCTAATGGTTAGGATCAGTATCTATTGTCCCTTTGGGATCGAGACCATTATCTACCAGTATACTCTGTCAGATCTAATATCTATTGATATCTTTATAGTCAAGTATCTACTAGTCCTCTTGGGTTCATTCTTTTATGCTTATTACAACCCAATTTGTTTCGTATTATCATTTTAGAAAATAAAAAAATGTAGTTATCAGTGTTTTTACACCTTTGCTTTATCCAGAGCGCAAATTTTTGGGTTCTTTTCGTATTTAATCTTCTTCCACCTCGAATGTCTGAAAGCGTTGCTATTCAGACTTTCAAGTTGAAGATGATTAAATAGGGGCAGCTGTTGCACCCCAAAATTTGCCCTCCTGTTTTTACTAGGTCAAGAATCATGCATTTTATGAGCTCCTGAGACATGAGATTAAGAGTTTCTTGTGATTTGAGTTTTCCTTATTTCAAAGATGATTTATTTGGCTATTTTACGCAATTTAGAAAAGGTTTTAATGTGCAGCATCACGAGCCTAACAAAGATTTTCAAGAGTATTATTATACCCCAAATTTGCACCTTTCATATATTTCTAAACGCCATTATATCTTGAATGAGTACATTGGCCTAGCGGATAGTATAATAAGTGTGTGAAGTTACAAATGCGAGAGGTCTTGAGTTCAAATCCTACATTCTCTACTTTTTTATTCTTCCCTTAATTACTAACTTTATTTGCATTATTATTAAATCGCAAAAAAAAAAATTAAAAAAAATGTATTGTCTTTAGTTTTTAAATCAATTCTTCGTTTTTTCATTTAGGATTTTTTTTAAAAAATATTAATTTTTCTTTTTTATTTATTATTAAAAAATAATTAAAAATTATAAAAAATATATATAAAAAATGATTTAAAAAGATTTTGTTCAACTTTTTAGAATATTATAGTTTTTCTGATAGTTTTCATTTTAGGAAAAAATAAATTTAATTGATTAAATATATTAAGAATTAAAATCAATTAAAATTTGATTTAAATTGTTGATTATATTAATCAATTCTCTTGATTATTACCATTTGTGTTAACTTAGTTTTCTTTCCTATATAAGAGGCCAATTCATTCACACAAAGGAGATTTTTCATGATGCACTCACACTGGAAATATTTTTGGAGACCAACTTTCTTTCTCCTAAAAAACACTTACACTTAACACCCTTTGTTACGGTACTCTAACCTTCTTTTTTTCTTTTACTAATTTTCATTTACAAAAATCACTCACATACACTGACTTTTATTCACAGACATGCACAAAAACATATGTTTTAATTCATTAACTATTATCAAATTACATTTTTATATGAATTTCCTATCTAATACTGCTACCTGCATGGTACCATGTAAGAATAATTTTACTCTTAACTTTATTCTTGATCTAACTCTTGGGATACACATAATTTATTTATTTTCTTTTCGTTAAAACTTAAAGTTAACTATTAAAGAAATATGTGAACTTTTCTCCTTTCATGAGCATTTTTTTTTCCGTTTTTGTTTCTATGTATGTTTGTGTTTCTACATATATTGTAATTTTGTGAGTTTTGGATCACTCTTTGTTACACAACAACAAGCCATAAACAACAATTGATGTGCAAAAAATGAAAAATGTCATGAACAATCAACAAAGTACTTTCATCATCAATACTACTAAATCCAACCACACCATAAACCAATGTATTGTTAATAAAAAAAGGGTTAATACCTATTTTCACCCCTGACATATAGGGTGTATTTGAAAAACCCCCCTGCCAAAAAAAAAGTTCCAATTGTTACCTTGACAAATTTTAAAAGTTTTATTTTTACTTTAGGTTGCCACATCACCTAAAAGCGATGTGGCTTATATTTTGTTACACTTGTAAGTTTTTGGCATGCCATGTCACACAATACCAGATAAAATGACCACAATGCCCTTCTATTAAAATCCCTAAATATTTTACAAATGTTATGTTTCAATTATGACCCTCTACATTAGGGCGCAGCCATAGCCATATTCTTTCTCGTTTGCAAACCCTTCTTCCACGACAACGTTCTTCTACTTCATCTCAAAGAACACATCTTTTGCTCTCCTCTTCATCTTTAAGTTTTCTTTGATTTCATAAACATGAGTCAACCAATTTGTTCGCTTCAAGCTTATCTTCAAATGGTAGAGTAACTCCCAAATGTGGCCACAATGTCTCCATGAAGTTATTTGTTTCAAAATCGGTTGCAAATCCCGGAGAAAATATCGAAGTGTAAGTTCTGGGTAAAGGAGATGACCGCAACGCATTTGTTTGGGATGATGAATTTTCGGTGATTTTGGTGATAACGGCCATTCGGATGTAGTTTCAAGAGAACGATGAGCAAACCGAGAGAGATATGACATCAAGATGGAAGCCATGGAGAAAAAATTGATGAGTTAAAAAGAAGTCAATTATGTTTTAGTTGGGTTTATTTGTGTTTTGGTTCATTTCTTAGTTAGTTCATGTAATAATTCATGAAGTTCATGTTCTAGGAAGTTGTAAAAATTCTTTGTTATGGAATATGGAATATATTCCACATGAGTTTTGGTTAGTTGAGTTATGGAATATGGAATATAATTCATTGTACAAAATCGTTGTTACAAATCTGTTGTTAAGTAATTCTGTTCTTAAGCAAAAATGTTGTACAAAATGACAATAACATAGTTAAGCCATTCAGGATACATAGTCAAGCAATTTTGTTGTACAAAATGACTTTCACATTGTTAAGCAAATCTGTGATACATAGTCAAGAAAACACAATGATACAAAATGACTTTAACACTGTCAAGCAATTCTGTTGTGATACATAGTCAAGTACAATTCTGTTGTGATACAAAATGACAATAACATGATAGATAAATTATGGCCAAGCTTGTTCTGATAATAAGTCAAAGTAACAAAATGACACAGGAAACTTTCAAATTGAATTTTACAAAATAGCACACTATGTGCACAACTACTGATCAACTCCTCTTCTTCCTTGATATCTTCTTTGAGGTACTACCACCAGTTTCTTCACCTATGGTCAAAGGTGCATCAGGTGTTGATCCAGGCCCACCATGTCTTTTGGCATTCCTCACTTCCTTCAATCTTTCACTGACTCTCTTTCGCCCAAGGCACGACCACACCTTTTTCTTAGCCGGAGGTTTTTGGCATTAGTAGCAGTTGTGATTCATGTGTTGGGGGAGGTTGCATTGCATCATGTTGTGATTCATGTGTTGAGGGAGGTTGCATTGCATCATGTTGTGATTCATGTGTTGGAGGAGGTTGCATTGCAGTAGGTTGTGTGGGATTGTCAACTTGTGATTGTTGTTCTTCATAAAGATCCATCATATTATTCAAAGAATGCATCCATCTCGGTGGGCCTTCATCCATAGTTCCTCCTCCATTGCTTGTATCAACATTTGCATCCATCTCTGGGCCTTCATCCATAGTTCCACCTCCAGTTGCAGTTGTATCAACATTTGCATCCATCTCTGGGCCTTCATCCACAGTTCCATCAGATTTTTTTGACACTTTGGTCCTGGGTGTCTTTCTCTGCATTATTCAGAAATAGATATAAATATGCTAAACAAGGCAAATAAAGACATCAAGATTCAACACAATATTATTCAAGAATGTATTCATGAACACAATACCTTTCTCTTTAGTGCATTTGGATCTTGCTCCTTAGCTTGACACTTTCTAGAATTATGGCCAATTTGTCACAATGTGTGCATCTATATGCTACACCTACCCTCCTCATCCTTGAACCATTCTCATCCAATTCTCTAAACCTCGCTTAGGCCTTCCGTGTCCCTTCTTGTATTGAGGTGGCAACAATTCTTCAAAGATCCACACCACATGTCCATGCCATTTATTGACTAACATTGTTTTCATAACATGCCCGTAAGCTTCTCTCATGTAACAAGGGTCAACATATTTCTCGTGATCTAAGTTTTGATACTGTAATGCAGAAACAACATGCCTACAAGGTATGCCCACAAGATCCCAAAAACAACAAGAGTAGGTGCTTTTTTCCCAAGATCAACAACAAATTGCAATCCATTATATGGGTGATGGACTTGCCACAAATCACCACTGCTCCATGTAGGCAGCCATTCCCCACTGAGATATGTTTCCTTATCAAGCCTTTTCCTAGGATTAGGCATGACATTATGCTTCCACTTATCAAGCTTAACAATACTATTAGCAATCCTATTCATCACGTAGTTCCTAATCCATTCTACCATAGTGAGTATTGGCTTATCCCTAGCTTGTAATATTGTACTATTGAAAGATTCACTCAAGTTATTCATCAAAACATCACACTTAGGGTAAAATGAAAATGAATGCTTACACCATAGTTTTGTTGGCACACCCATCAGCCATTCCCATGCTTTCTTATCAATTTGTTTAAGTTGATTCATCTTCTTCTCCCAAGCCTGGAAGTAAGTAGCCTTTGCAGCCCCCAGTAATAGGTCTCTAATGGCAGCTCCCTCCAAATTTCTTCTTGAATTTGCATACAGTGTCGAGGCGACTGTTCAACTTTCTGTTGCATTTCCTCAAAGACACCGACCAGCCCCTAAAAAAAGAAGACAACAAAGAAGAAAACATGTAACATCAAGATAAACCAAAGAAGAAAACCAAAGAAGAAAACCAAAGAAGAAAACATGTAACAACAAAGAATCGATATATTCGGTTCTATGATACTTCAAAGATATTTGTATAAACCAGATAAACCAAATTAAACCAAAGAAGAAAACATGTAAACGTAACTATCCACTTATACCGATTAGTGCACTTTGTATAAAGGTAACATATTTCATGAAGTATGCAAATAAACAGATTAGTGCACTTTTTAGTGATTCAATGACATGAAAACATTAGATACCTCTAAATTGTTAAGTGATAATGTATGCAAGGAAAACATTAGTATTATCATCTATTATTTTGCTTACATTTTAAACTTTTATAACATGTTGTACAAAGCAAGTTAATTTGCTCAGAAAGTTCTTGTAAGGAGAACAAATAATTGTGGAATATGGGATTCCTTGTCTATGAATAAGAGTGCACAAACCAGACCTATGGCACAAAACCAGACCTATGCATAAACCATATTTCATGATACTTCTACGTAACTATGCACTTTGTATAAACTCGAAATATTTGTATAATCCTCACCAGAATCCTATAAACCTGAATATTTGTATATTCCTCACCAGAATCCTACAAACCTACTAAATCATACAAACCAGAATCCTACAAAAGCATGTATTTGTAAACCAGAATTTGTAAACCATAATATTTGTAAACCTGAATATTTGTAAACCTGAATATTTGTAAACCAGAATTTGTAAACCAGAATTTGTAACACTAGTGCATATATTTGTAAACCAGAATTTGTAAACCAGAATTAGTGCATAAACCAGAATTTGTGCATAAACCAGAATTTGTAAACCAGAATTTGTAAACCAGATTAGTGCATATATTTGTAACACTAGTGCATATATTTGTAAACCAGAATTAGTGCATAAACCAGAATTTGTAAACCAGAATTTGTAAACCAGAATTAGTGCATATATTTGTAACACTAGTGCATATATTTGTAAACCAGAATTAGTGCATAAACCAGAATTAGTGCATAAACAAAAGCATGTAACACTAGTGCATACATGATACTTCAGTTCTATGATACTTCACTATGCATATTTGTATACTAATGTGAATAACAAAGTCACTTTGTACCTTTTGTTGGTCTGAAATAAAAACATACTTTCTCTCTTCTCCAATGTCTTCCATTAGCAATTGCATAAACCATCTCCACTTTCTTTTGTCTCGCTCCACCACACCAAATGCCAAAGGATAATATTGCTCATTCGGTCCTTGCTACAGAATTAACAATTGACCTCCATATTGTGTCTTAAGATGACACCCATCTACCCCTATAAATGGTCTACAACCCTTGGTAAACCCTTTCTTGCATCCATCAAAATGTAGTAAAATCTACCAAATCTTGGTGGTAGTGTTGGATGTGGTCTCTCGTTGTTTACTTTGACGGTGTTCCCAAAGACAATGTTTTCTCAACTCAATGCATATCTCCATAACATGTTATAATTCCTTTGCATCACCTTCAATTATTTCTTCACCATAGATTTGGCTCTCCAAGCTTTCCTTTGGTAATGCCCATCAATATTTCTGCCTAAGCTCGGACATAATTTCATTCACTTTCCTTGTGACTTCCTCTTTTCAACCACTAACTTAGAGACCCACTTGAATTGGCGACTTGTTATTTAATACCTTGCACATGTGTGGGTCCCCACCCAAGTCTTTATCTGTAAGTGAGGCTGCCTCCCACTTTGCTACACAATGCCAAAACCCACATTTACTCTTACACTCAACCCTAACCCTACAGCTCTCATTCTTAACAAACCTTATTTTCTACCATTTAATCGACTAATCCTCGATAGCATCTTTAAATTCGAGAGAAATGAACTCCATACCTAATTTGAATTGAAAGTCTTTGTTAGCCCGATCCGAACTTCTCATACTTTGGCTTGGAAGGTTTGTCATCCATGTCACTTTCATCAAGATTCGAACTTTCAAGTTCCTCACTAGCATAATCCACATCTTCACATTTCCTTGTAGCCCTTTGAAGAAGATCCTAAGACACTTTTGGGCACCAAAACACCGACCTTGTCCTTTTGCTCTTTTCTTTCATCTTTTGGGATCCTTGGATGCACAACGTGAATCTCAATGATTTCCTTCGATCTCCACCCTATTCCCACTAATCGAACAATACCTCCACTTGTTCAAATTGCTCTTCTTCTACGCCAATTACTTTTTCCTCTTCACCGTCATTGAAACATTGGCTTGCATCAACATAGTCACCACTACTATCATCTCCACTAGAGGTGTCAAGTCATCAACATTAGGTACCGTAACCTTGGTCATCATGTCTTCTACACCGTTCTACCCAAATATCGCCGTGAACCCTACAAGACATACAATGCTTAGCAACTTCTACAGCTCCTGATCATCAACAATATTTGTAAACCCTTCATCCGCTTATGGAATCTTTCTCCATAGTCTAAAACCTTCATAACCCCAATCTTTAACTGCACTAATACTTCAAAAAGCTCCATTTATCTTCGCCCGACCTTCAACAACACTCACTACCTCCTCTATAATACGTATGGCCTTGCACGAAACTT
This sequence comes from Vicia sativa, assembly GCA_021764765.1. Taxonomy (NCBI): domain Eukaryota; kingdom Viridiplantae; phylum Streptophyta; class Magnoliopsida; order Fabales; family Fabaceae; genus Vicia; species Vicia sativa. The sequence goes on along the minus strand of CM038795.1, from coordinate 57,680,547 downwards.
CCCCATGATGAAACACTAAATTAAACACACCCATTTGCTAGGATGAAGAACCCTAATCGCAGGGTCTGAATTGAAACTGGCTTATTTTGTAAAATGGCTTTGCAAACGAGGAAGAAGATTGAGCCCTAATTTAGAGGGTCATAATTGAAACATAACATTTGTAAAATATTTAGGGATTTTAATAGAAGGGCATTGTGGTCATTTTATCTGGTATTGTGTGACATGGCATGCCAAAAAATTACAAGTGTAACAAAAATATAAGCCACATCAGCTTTTTAGGTGATGTGGCAACCTAAAGGTAAAAAATAAAACTTTTAAAATTTGTCAAGATAACAATTGGAACTTTTTTTTTGGCAGGGGGGTTTTTCAAATACACCCTATATGTCAGGGGTGAAAATAGGTATTAACCCTAAAAAAAATGAGAATAAAAAAGAGAGAATGTAAAAAAAAATGAAAAAAGAAGAATGGCGGAGTGCAGCAGTTGTCGAAAACGGATCCGCCGTCAAACGCGGCATACACCAATCCAGTACTGCGCACCATCCTTATAATAGTCGGTAACTCACTACGATCTCCATTTTTATGTTTTGTTACTATAATTTTGCTTATATATATATATATATATATATATATATATATATATATATATATTATGAATTGATTTATTGATCTGAAAAATGATTTAAGAATGGATTTTAATCTTATGTTAGCATAAACGTTGAATTTAAATATCATATGATAGCCTTGTTCTTTCCCTTAGTTACATCATAAAATACCACAAAAATATATTATTGTTTTTTTTTAATTCTAACATTTTAATAGTGTTTCCTTCTTAATTTCAAACTTTTTTTTTAATTCAAAAACACAAAAAAAAATATGATTCCCTTTAGTATTAGGTTAAACCGTCTAACGAATTCAAAATTTCTTTTTTTTTACTAACTTAAGAAAATCAAGACAATTTTCAAAAAAAGAATTATATTGATACTCTTTAACGCGAATGAGAAACTACAGATTAGCCACTATTACGCGAGCTCGCATAAGTTTATCGCTTAAAGGTGACCAATTTTAATTCCATAAAAATACTAACCAAACCCATGAGAACTACGTAGACTCTGATTTCATCTTGATGAATACATAGGCATAAAGCGTGATGTTTTAACGAGTCACTAACTACTAACCGTGACCAAATCTCTCCCCATTATGTATAATAATTTTGAAAATAGAGTAAGAAACCTTAGACAAACACACCTTAACTCTAAAATTAGAGAAGGTTCCCCTTGAGTACAAGGGAAGTAAGGGGTGCTAACACCTTCCCCTCGCTTAACCGACTCCCGAACCCTTAACTTGGTCACGATGACCACCATATCTATATTTTTAGGGTTGTACTATAGTTTCCTCGTCCTTAGGATAAATAAACGATAGTGGCGACTTCATTGAATTTTTCCCGCCGCGACAGTGGGGGATCTCATGTCTCATTCTTCGAGATTACTCCCTAAAAGTTAACATGACTATATCACCCGTCCTATCTTAAGTTTTCCCGAGTCTGTATATAGGACTCAAAAAGAAGATCACCAAGCACCCATGAAAACCAGAAAAACATCCAGACAAAGTAGCATACAATATATTCAAACAATATAGCACATATATACAATTAAACAAAAATAGGGTCAACCCACTTAGAGATGGTCCAATAATAGGTCAAACATTCCCAGCACAATTGCCACTTTGCTGTAGCGGCAAAAAATACGAGTATAAGCCATTGAATTGACTTAACTCAAAAAAAGTAACAAAAGAGTCGTCACCGCGCTTTTATTTTATCCAAAGGACTAGGAAAAAGAGAGAATAAAATCCTAAATAAAAAAGATCAGAGATCTAGGACCGGAGTTTAGTTATGCAAAGGGAAGGTGTTAGGCACCCAAAGCATCTATGGTATTGTGCATGAACCTTTTTGAAAATTTGCATACGCGTGCTAAAAGAGTATATGTACAAAATGAATGGTGAGGGGAGAAAAGAAGTACTTTTATGATTTTTGGTTTGATAGAACTTCCAATGAGTTTCCGACCTACATACCAATAATGTGCAATGTTGAAATCAAAACCAAGTAGTTCGGCTAAAAAAAGACCAAAATTGTGTGTTGGTTGATTTTAAGAAAATGTTAGTTTAGAAAAGCTACAAAGAGCTCAAAAAGTTTGGATGAGGTTAGGTGTTTTTTAGTCTTATGAAAACGAAATTCAAAGTATTATTAAATAAATTAAAATTTTATTAAGAAAACAAAATAACCTGCATACAAAGATAATAGCCAGACAAGACATAATAACACCAAGGGCACAAAGATCTCCAAGCTGAGGTAAGGGTCCTAATCCTAAGTCCAAAGATCAAGCTCCAAGCACAAGGATAGTAACCAAGTCCAATTAATTTTTTTTTATGTTTAGATTATGCAATGTTATGCAATTGAATATTTTCAAGGACCTTAGGAATTTAAATTTGTTAAACAAGCAAGAAAGAAACTTTTCATTAGTTGACTTAGTAAGTACAAATATAAGTTCAGATAGTAAAATGGAATTCCTAGAGCTTAGGTCTCCAATGGACGCTTCCACTTTATGTTTGAAGTAGGTGTTGATGCCTTGTTCTTTGTGAAGTAGCTTCGTCAACTCCAATACCCTTTTCTCGCTTGCGTAGCACTGGGCTTCGAATGTATCCCTTTCTCCTTTGAGTTGAATCTAGGATCTCTTTAATTCTTCAAAATCAGTAGGCATGTCTGGATGAAGAATGATATAGGGTTCGTCACCTATAGAAACAGGTTCTATGATCACTGGCAGGGTAGCAGTAAATGGCATTATGAGGTTTTGAGCTCGAGCTCGTACCCATTTGAGGTAAGTTTCCCAAGGAATGAAATTTTTATGCCCCAAGGTTTTGGTATCAGTTTTCTTCACCATGCCCCAAGCGTGCACAAATGTTCGACAATAACCATGGAGACCGTTGTCGTAGTCAAATACGATGTCTTGGAGAAGCATATCATGAGGACCATCTTTTTGAGCGTAACCAAATTGTCGTAACGCTAGAGAAGGATTGTAAGTGATACCTCCCCTTATGCCAAGGAGTGGTACATTAGGGAATTCTCCGCAACGCTCAATGAAAGTGAATTCCTTTTGAGAGAATAGACACCAACGGATATCTGAATGAGAGAGTGACATCAACCTTTGATACCACTTAAACCTGTGTTCATTCTTCATTATTGATTGAGGAAGGTGTGAAATAAACCACCCGGATAATAACGGTATACAACACATGAGAGTTCCTTGTCTTTTCGTGGTACGAGTGTGGAGAGAATGCATAATATCTCCAAGCAAGGTAAGTACAATATTATGAGTGAGGAATCAGGCGTTCACGTCTATGAATTGATATGGATTAGGAAATAGCAACAAACCATAGGTTAGCAAGGCCAAAACTTCTTCGAAAGCATAAATACTCATAGCCTTTAGGATTCCTCGAGCTTTCCTTATCAGAAATTTGGCAAGAAAGCCCTTAACTCCGTTTCTTGTTTCCCAATTGTCCTCAATGTTTGGTCACTTTAGATGTAACGCTGATGCGATGTCTTCGTATTTCAGAACTTTTTATAAACCGGTGAATGGTATTTGATCAAGAATGGGTATCCCTAGTAGCTTAGGGAATTCTTCCATTGTAGGCACCAACTGACAGTCTGGGAAAGTAAAATAATGATGCTTCGGATCAAAGAATTGGAATACGATGCTCATCTTCTCTTCTTCAAAACCGGAGGTAACCAAGTCGAGTAGATAACCATATCTTTTGATGAACTAAGAGTGATCGGGAATTTTTGAGACTAACTCTTTGAGCTGAGAAGGTATACCCACAAAGTTGATTTAGATAGTCTTCCTGGAAGCCATAACCCTACAACAAAGAGCAAAGATAAATCCCTAGGTCCTTGAAATGGTTAGAAATGATATGATGTTATGATGTTATGATGCCATGATGTCATGTTTAGATAGCAAGCACAAGCAATTCACATAATAGCTCTAGGTTTAAGGCTTGCATAAGGTATAGGTGTCTACCCTACCAGAGTTTGAGTGAGTTCAACCTGTCCTATAATAGTAACCGGGTTCTAGGAATCTCATATCATCGATCTTTCTCGTAGGCTTTATTTCAATATGACTACCAAGTGGTCGACCGAAACATCCCAAAAGTCAAATCTTAATGAGCATAGCATCGAGTATCAACCAACCTTAGTCTGCACCGAAACCGACCATCTCACTACCTTCTAATGGCTAAGATGGGCCAATTAAGGTTCTACAGTTGAGTTAGTGCTTGCTGACACCACGCAGACGTCAAATATTTCCTCAACTGAACACGAGCAATATCGGGACATCCAAAGTGCCACACTAACCGTAGCCATCATTTTGACTGTTTCGGTATACGCCTAACAGTCGCGATGATTTATTGCTACTTACCTAAGGAAACCTGGATCCGGGTGTAGGATCCCCCATAGATATAATACCCAAGAAACCCTTAAAAATAAAGCAGAAAAAGCAAACAGAAAGCAATAAAGTGATCTTAAACCCTAAGGTAGCCTCTCTTTAGGTTGTGTCCCCAGCAGAGCCGCCAATTCTGTAATACGGTGGGAGAACTGACTTGTTTGTTTTGCAAGAGTCGGCACTGACTTTTCTTTTATCCAATAAGGGGAAGGTGAACAGAGCAGGAAAATACCTTCGTTAGACTCTGAGTACGGGAGGCAGTTATGAAAAGGGAATGTATTATCCCTCTTTCCATTCGTAGTTATCTACGGGCTCTTAGTTTCTTAGCTCACTTTTGAAAAATTTCTTTCTGTGTTTGTGTAGTTTGAAAATGTATTTGAAAAGGCATTTCGCTTTGACTTCGTAATAATTATCGTTGGAATGTATACGAAGTGTTTGGAAATGTAAAGATGTTTGATTTTGTAATGATTCACGCTAGAATGTATACAAAGTGTTTTTTGAAAGTATTTGAAAAGTGTGAGGTGTGAAAAAGCATTTTGAATTAATCAAGTAACAGAGTCTTATTACCTACTCAGAATGGTCGTTTGCATGTTATTTTTCCTTCTCCTTTAGAATAAGGCTATCCATACCATTAGTTGGTAGGTAACTTTATTCGTTTGGATGTAAAGGGACAATCGAAGGGTCATCGTTTAGTCATAGAAGGCAACATATAAGGATACCTTTAGCAATTTGTAGGGACGATCATTACTTTTCGTAGGCAACAACCGAGGGACGAGATCATGTATTCGTAGGAAACATCGAGGGTCATCGAGGGACTATGATCTTTGTATCGAAGGCACTATGATGATATTATTCATAGGCGTCTTTGCTAATGGTATCCCTACGCTCGAGGGACATGACCATTGAATTCGTAAAGCTAACAAGAGAGGATACCCTAAGGGGTGTGCAGGTGTGAATAGTGTGTTGTATTCAGATATTTATCTTGAAATTAGAAGTGATCTAGGGTTGATTTTGGTCTTTAGCATGCAAACCCTAATTAACTAGCAGTTAAATATGTACAGGAAAATAAAGTGCAGAATGTAAAGTGTGGAAATGTAAATCCTACGCTATTACATGTCTTTGGGGAAGATACATAATAGGAGTGCAGAAAGTAAAGGTAGAAATGTAAATCTACGCTATTACAGAATAAAAAATGTGCGACCTATACATCCTTTCTAGAATTGTAAATGCAGAATAGCAAATAAATAATTAGGATAATAAGAAATATATTAGTGAAAATGTTTTAGAAATTAGTAAAAAAAGGTTTTAGGTTAATAACCCTAATTACTAGAAAAGAAATTATCTTTTTATGATTTTTGAAAAGGTTTTAATTAATTTTGAAAAGAAAATTAAATTAAATTAAGAGAAATAGAAAAAAAAAGGAAAATAAGAAAAGTTAGAAAAATGAGAAAAAGATAGGGGTCAACAGGGATCGAGCCCCAGAAGTTGCGCTTGCATGCTTCTATCAGAAGTTATCACATGGTTCTTCTATCAGAAGTTTTACTTGTATCCTTCTATCAGAAGTTGTACTTGTATGCTTCTATCAGAAGTTGTGTTCCAGAAGTTCTTTCTCAGAACTCCTAAGTTCATCGTATGCTCAACACGATGTAGCGTTTCATTCTAACACCTGAGTCAGAACATCTGCTGAAAAACATAAACAGGTCAGAGTATCAAATTCATCAGAGGATTATAACTTTAATAGATTATCGGAGTATCTATTTTGAACTTTCAAACAAAACACACGTGGGCCCAGGGAGTTTGAATGGACCCATCATAAAGCGCACGCCTAGGTCACCAGGGTCAAACGTTCAAACCATCGTCCAGGGTGGTCAACTTAGTCTTCTCCGGAGAGGTCAGAATCCAAACCTGCAAGATAAAGAGAACCCATGCAAGAGATTAAGCCTACCCCCCCTAAATCGACCCCTGCGAGTTCAGTAGTGGTGTCGGTTTGGTTTGAAAGTGCCTGCAAATAGAAATACGAAGCTTAGAAGTTCTATTCCCAAATTATAGAAAACCACAATTTGGCCATGAAAAGTTTGTAACGATGGCCCAAACCTGCTCTAATAAACCTCAGGAAACGATTAGCATGGTTAATTTAGATCAAAACATCATAAAAACAGAAATACAAATTTAATAAAAATATGTAATCAGAGCTTCATGATGCATGCAATTCAGGATGTTTTGGTCATGGATTTTGATCCATACTTACCCTATGTTACCTCAAGAGCACGATGGAGTGCTTTGAATTGCTTGAGAACGGCTGGAACTAGGGTTTCGATGGTGCAACTTTCTCTTGAATTTTTTTAACAAGAACCCTAGTTTTATGGCTGCCAAACTCGTCCTCTTTGATGTCTGAATGTGCTATGTATATATAGGGCCAGAGATTAGGTCAAGCATTTGTGGAAAATATATCAACTTGAATGCAAAATATTTGATTGATATATTTTATCAAATTCTTCCATATTTGGCTCAATCTTGTATTAATGCATGGTGCACGAAATTTCCAGCTAGCATGGGCTATCTTGGACCTCAAGACGAGTAGAAAGCAAGCCCAACTCATTTTAACTCTTACCTTTGTATTTTATTTAATTAAAATTGAATTTAAATCATTAAATTCAAAAATAAATCAAATAAATACAAGATGGGCATGCACTTGACTTTTAAGGCCATAAATAATGTACAAATTAAGTTTGGATCATGAAAACTTAGGCCCATTTGGAAAATATTTGCATTTGCTAAGTATTTCTCTTCATGCACCTCCTTAAAAATGTCAAACTTGCACAACTTGTATCTTGCTCAATTTTCAACATTTTTAAGTGTTATTGGACTTCTTAGAAATCTCAAGATGTCCTATAAACAATCCTTTTGGTTTCATCTTCATTAAAGTTTACATGTTCATATACATTTCTTTTCAAAAAGATGACTTTTTGCTGACTTTTAGGAGGACCTATAATGTCTTGATCCATAACTCTCAAATGAAGCATTTTTGGCCAAAGCTTTTGAGACATGAAGTTGTATAGAATTAAATTCCCTTCAAAGTGAGCTTTATGGAAAAAAAATTTGATAAAGTATGTGAAAGTTATGCCTGGTCAAAGTTTTGTTGACTTTTGGTTCAAAAACCCTAATCTTGAAACTTTGACTTTTGATCAAATCTTGAGTTTTCTTGATGATTCATGATCAAACCTTGATCATATGATGAATGTTACTTAAAAATATTGATGTTTACCAAAAATTATGAAGTTTGACTGTATGTTGACTACAATTGACTTTTTGTCAAATACAACTGATTTTCAACCATCTAAGCAATTGACTGAGCAAACTTGAGTTGTAAGGCTTGAAACTTGACATAGTGACCCCTTGAGACATATGAGGAGGTATGATGACCACTTTAGGTAATAGAACTTGATCTTGTCTTGAGATAAGCAAACTATAGTTGTGGGTTGATTGCTTAGGAGAGGGTTCATCTGGTCAACCCTTAAAAAATTCTTGAGTATGGAGATATGGATTGTCTTGAGAAATAGGAGGGAAAATTTTGGGGTATAACAGGGAGTTTTTAAGTTCCAAAACTTATGTATTGGCTAAATTTTAATAAAACAAATAATAAGGAGCAACAATGTAATCTGTACAGTAGGATTTCCAAGTTATAATCCTATCTAGAATGCCTTAGCATGTTGTGTTGAAATGTTTCAACATTTGGAACAACATGTCTTATGAGATGTCAAGACATTAGACATCAGGAAATCACGCTAATAAACTATCAAAGTTTGTTACAATTTTGTTTCGACTGTGAAGCAACGAGTGTAGTCATGTTCTTGGAAGAAGTTATGAAGCAATTCCAAATTAGTTTCTGTCACGTGTGTGACAAAGTTTGTTTGTGTTTGGAGTGAGGTATCTCCAAACTGACTTTAATAGGAGACAAACATTCGATGCAGTTGTTGGTGTGATAGTAGCTGATAAACATCATTGACGTGATTGGAAGTGAGCGGAGAATTCTCATATCTGAGTGTGGTATCTTAGGTAGAAGGGTCATTGGGTAGTTTAATTAAGTGAGGAGAGTAAACAGGGAGGTTTGCCTCTGAATTAATATTGCTGATAGTGAACTTTATTCCTGGCATGGTATGCCCACGGATGTAGGTTGGTTAAAACCGAACTAGGTTAATAATTCCTTGTGTTCTTTATGTTTCTCCATTGTTTTGTTTATACCTGCCTCGTCTGTTTTGTAGTGTTGGATCAGATGTCACGACATCCTGAGTCTGGCTCCTAACCAGAATTTCAAAACTCAAATCAAGCTATATAGAAAGCATCGAAATCATGTCAGGAATACAAATATATAGTCAATTCATGTTAAAAATGCATGTATATATGAAATCGATTTTGAAAATATGGAAACCGAAACTATGTTTTTACGTTTTAGAAGCTTTGGATCGCTTGTGAATGTCTGGAATGGATCAGAGGAACACGATGAAGCTATTGAAATGCTTGGAACGACTTGAAACGATGCAAAACTTCCTCTGCAAGTAACTTGAATAGCACGGTTTTTGAGACTTGGCTAGGGTTCTTGGCTGCAAAATTTTGTTCTCCCAGCATTAGGGTTCATTTTATATATATAGTAAATGAATTTAAGTCAATAATTCTGATCAAGAATCAAGCCTTGAATACAAAAAATATTTGATAGAGAATTTGCACTAAATATTGCCTTTTTTGGATTCAATCACGTTCAATCTCTTTCCAATCAATGATATTTCGAAATTGACAGCTCTTATTGAGTGTCTTGGACTTCAAGGAACTTGATTTTACAGCTTGCATTCATCAATTTGATTTTTGGTATTTTATTTTAATTAAAATTGGATTTACATGAATAAATTCCAAAATAAATAAAATAAAATAAAGGGAGGAGTGCAAGTGGACTTAGGAGTCATGGATGATCTTAGGAACAAGTTTTGATCACAAAAACTTAGGCCCATTTAGAAGAAATTTGATTTTGTTAAGTATTTCTCTTCATGCACTTCTTCAAATTTCCCAAACTTGCACAAGTTGTATCTTGTTCAATTTTCAACATTTTGAAGTGTTTTTGGACTTTTTAGAAATCTAAACATGTCCTGTACACACTCCTTTTTGTTTCATCTTCATTGAAGCTTCAATGTTTATGTACACTTCTTTTGAAAAATATGACTTTTTGTTGAATTTTAGAAGGACCTATAATGTTTTGATCCAAAACTCTCAAATGAAGCATTTTTTACCTAAGCTTGTGAGACACAAAGTTGTAGAGAATTGAATTATCTTCAAAATGAGCTTTGAAGGAAAAATTTCTGATAAAGAAAGTAATGCTTGGTTAAAGTTCTGTTGACTTTTTGTCAAGAAACCCTAATTTAGAAACTTTGACTTTTGATCAAATCATGAATTTTCTTGATGAATCATGATCAACCCTTGATCAAATGATGAAATTAAATTCAAAATCTTGATGTTGACCAAATATGATGAAGTTTGACTATATGCTGACCATAGTTAACTTTTGTCCAATACAACTGATTTTCAACCATCTAAGCAATTGACTGAGCAAACTTGAGTTGTGAGGCTTGAAACTTGACATGGTGATACCTTTAGACATATGAGGAGGTATGATAATCACTTGAGGCAATAGAAACCATCTTTAACTTGAGAGAATCAAAACCCTAGTTGTGGATTGATTGCTTAGGAGAGGGTTCATTGGCCAACCCTTGAGAAATTCTTGAGTATGGAGATGTGGGTTGTCTTGAGAAATAGGAGGGCAAATTTTGGGGTATAACACATGCATACTAACACACTTTCATATATTAAATCGTACTCACTTACACACACCACTCTTCAAGTGAATATTACTCTCTTTTATAGAGGCCTTTTTTATAAGATCCGTTGGAACACATTTGTATGAAGCATTTATTGATAGTAACATTTACATTAAGTGAACGTGTTTCTCGATGCAAATATATCTTCTTTTTAGTGTAATGATTATTTCTCCTGAGTATGTTTTCTTCTTTTCTTTTATCCAAGATATTTTTGAGATATGTCATCATTGTTTTTCTTGAAAACAGTGATTCTTCTTTGAGCACATGTTTGGAGTTTTATCTGAACATATTTGATTGTTTCTGAGGTATTGAGCTTGTGCGAGATCAACCACTTGTCTTTTGTTCTTTTTTTTGTTGACTGATGAATAGTTTAGAAACTACTATTTCGTTGTAGTGCATAAACCATTTTGGTAACACCAGAACTTATCTTCAGAAATATTAGCATCATCTGTCTTGAGCTAGAAGGCTTTTCTCCTTATCTCAGATAGCTTCTTGCTAAAGAAATTTATTTATTTCTGATTAGTGATTTGTCTTCATTATGTATTTGGAAGTATTACTTTATCCATGAAACATTTCTCGTTTAGAAGCCATCTGATTTTGAATCGTGTCTTCAGATTTATAGTCACCAGCTTATTTGAGAGACAATTGTGTTTGTCAATAATTTTTGATTCTGATATCTTCATGTGATAGACATTTCTGTATTTGAATAGGATGTCTTGAGAGGATAAAATTCTTAAATCTTTTCTTCTGATGAAATACTTATGATGTTGAAGCAATGGTACATACTCCATGAATTTTATAAGTCTTCAGAAATGTAAGCAACACTTATAGTCTTTTCTTCTAAACTTATGTGATAGAAGTATGTTTCTTGTATTGGTTGATTTCTGATCTGGAAGCTTATCAAGAGTTCTTTCTACTTGGTCATTTATTTGAGACTTTCTGCACACTTAATGAAACCATTAGTACTAAAATTGTTACTTCACAAAATATATGTTTGTTATCATATCAAAACATAGAGATTGGACACATATCCAAATCTTGTTCTAACACTACGTGCGGCGTAGTTCCATAATACATTGTGGTAAAGACCAAAACTAAAAATATTTCTCGCATTAATCTTGCGTGCTAAGGAAAATCGCTTTTACCAGTCTGTTTGTAAAATCAATATTTTAATCAGATTGACCTCTGGTTAACTCCACACAACGTATGAGGCAAAAACAATGAATAAAAATGCATGAGATTAAATTAGTTTATTTTTTACTTTATATGAAGCGAAAGTTGACCTAATGTCAGCTTTCAATCGACATAATGCATGAATGACTAACCATTGATGCAAATGCGATGAATGAATGACCTTGGAGAAAAATTAGGGTATGCCAACTACCTCTATTTAAGTATCTTTAATCAAATAATATACAGATGTAAAATCCTCGTATAATCTAGGTGGAAGATATTGAAATACAGTATACCAAAATTTTGTCCCTCAGATGCAGATGGAATGAAATGCAATGTACTGCAATGAATCTGGATGTATTCACGAAGAGTTTATTTTTCTAGGGATAAGAAATGAGAAAAAACCTATGTGGGGATTATAGGAGATGAATGGTAAAGGTCTGTTAGGCATCAAATGAGGTAGGGTGAAAAGACTCACTATGTAATATGTTCGACAAAAAACTAGGGAGCACGCTCCTTGGGGATGCTTCAAAAGCGATGATGCATTATGGAATCTCACAAAACAAAACAAATGAAATTCAATAATCTTATAACAACAAGAAAGGTTCCAGCTTCTCTTATAATGGATCACATGATATCCCTCAATCTTATAACAGTAAGAGAGGGTTCCATCTTTTCACAAAACAGAATCAGATGACATTCCTCAATCTTCTAACAACAAGAGAGGGTTCCAACTTCTCACAAAATGGATAACGTGATATTCCTTAATCTTGTAACAACAAGACAAGGTTCCAGCTTCTCAAAAAATAGATCACACGATATTCCTCAATCTTGTAATAACCAGATAGGGTTTCATCTTCCTCACAGAATGGATCACATATTATTCCTCAATCCTGTAACAACAAGAAAGGGTTACAAATTTTCAAAGAACGAATCAGATGATATTCCACAATTTTATAATAACAAGAAAATGTTTCGGTGTCTCAAAAAATGAATAAAATGGTATTCAACAATTTTATAACAACAAGAAAAGGTTCTGAAGTCTCACAAAACTAATCAAATGAAATTCAAAAATCTTGTAGCAACAAGAAAGGGTTATGGAATCTCATATAATGAATGAAATAACACTAAGCAATCTTGTAACAACAAGAAAAGGTTATGGCATCTCACAAAACTTTCAATAATCCTGTAACAACAAGAAAGGTTCTTGTGTCTCACAGAATTAATCAAATGATATTATTCAATCTTGTAACAAAAAGAGAGGTTCTGACATCTCGTAGAATGAAACACACAACATCAAGTAATCTTCGGATTCAACCGACTTTTGATTTTTGTTGGAATTTGATCCTCATGGTAAAATGTTGATGACAAAAAGACATTAGGAAATCCTAATAAGCGAAAAACACAATTCCAAATATGCAGGATACAAAAATTTGCCTCTATGCATGAAATATGAATGATCAATGCATGCAATGTTAATTCTTATGTAAACCAGGTTAAACTTTTATAAAGTGCCAAAAATGAATTTTTACTTCTCGTGTTCGCTCTTCGATGCTTCATGCTTTGGGAATATGCCAAATGAATACGATGATATGCTATAGCAAAGTAACCTAATTGATGCATGATAACAATCTATGCAATAATTTGAACATTTCAACACATGCCCATTTAGTGGGTTGTGGAGGTTTAAGACTAAGAAGTATTTTTTTGCAACAAAGCTTTGTGTCAAGGAAAAAGGTTATTTGATAGGGTATTATGAAAACATGATTTTCCATCACTCGTATGGAACTCAATGGTTGATGATGTATGACATAGCTTGCTTAAGGAGCTACATATATGCAGAAATCTTGATTCCTCTGTAGCCTATATTTCCCAAGCTGATGTGTCATTGAAGGAATTTTCCTAAACATGATTCTCGAAGAAACTCACATTCTTGATATGGTGTGCCCTAATATTTTTAAATTTGACTGAATTAGCACCGATTAACCGATCCTTGGAATGATTTTAAACTTGTCTGGAAATATTCTAAATTTAAATGAAAAATATTCGAATAAAAGGCTCCTGATCAAAAAGCAACTGCATACCAAAATGACCTATTTACAATAGTTCTATAAAACAGTTTGATAAAGACCAAAACTCAATATTTTGCCTACTATTTTCGTGCACGATAGAAAACCCCTTTTACCGATTTTGTCTTTAAGATTAAAATTTTATTCTGATCAACCTCTAGTTGACTCTACACAACGTATGAGGCAAAAGAAATGAATGAAAATTCTTGGAATGCAATTATATTATTTTTTTACTTTAAATGAAGCAAAAGTTGATCTATTGTCAGCTCTCAACTAACCTAATGCATGAATAACCAATGATGCAAATACGATGAATGGATGACCTTGAGGAAAAATTAAGGTATGACAATGGCGACTTTGTTTATTTTTATGTGTTCATGCGCTCAGATATTTTACGCACCGCAACAGTTGCCCACGGGTCTCCTTAACCCTCTCTCAATCCTTTCCAAAGTCTGGGAGAATATTACCATGGATTACATGACTATCATTCTTGTGGTGGTTGACTGACTAACAAATTTTGGTAATTTTTTCTGAAGAAGAAGGAATATCAAGTAGCCGAATCATGATGCACAACATTTTCAAGTTATATGGAATGCCTAAATCCATTATTTCTGACAAAGACAAGGTGTTCATAAGAAAGTTTTTGAAACACTTGTTTAAACATCAAGGCACTACATTGGTCGCACTACATTGAAGCACCCAATACATGTTTGGAAATGTATCTACGTTGTTTAACTTTTTCCAATCCTAATGTGTGGCCTAAGATGTTTAAATAGGCTCAATACTAGTATAAAATATCCTTTCATACTAGTGTTGCTGTGATAACATTCAACGCCTTATATGGAAGAGAACCTTCTACACTTACCAGAGCTGGTACTTTAGGTTACCATTGAACAAGAAGCCTCTCAACAACTCAACAACAAGGATAAACTACTTGAAGAGTTGCAAAAGAACCCGCATAAAGCATATCAATCCATGAAATATTAGGAAGGAAAGAAAATATTTGACTTGACGTTGGGTGTTGGTGAATTAGTTTTAGTGGAGATACAACCTTATCAACGAATGATCATGGCGCATATATGAAACAATAAACTCATTTTTAAATCCTTCGGCATTTTCCCCATCATATATCGCATTGGATCAGTAGCATACAAGGTTGAACTTCCTCCTACAACCAAGATTCACCCATTTCTACTTCCTAGGTGCCATTGTTCTGGAAGAATGGTGGATGGAGAGGAAATGTCATTCCATTTTGGTGTCTATTATTTGCATTTCAGAGAGAGCCCAAATGAATAGGTTGACATTCTTAATGAGTTGGTCGAATAGTTCTTGTTCCTCTTCTATGGCCACGAGTCTTTCTGCTTCTGCTCCTACTCTAGGATTCCAATAGTCGAAGTCAGTATTTGGAACTTCAAAAGGAGGGACATTAACAAAGGCGAGCTCTTCCCTGGATGTCTCTAATATACTTTTATAGATCTTGAGCTGGTTATTATTTCCCTCGGGTCTTACTGTCTTTCCCATTAGGAAAAGGGTAATTTAGGGTTAGGTACATAATGGATACGACTTCTCTGAAGGCTTTGATAGTAGGCCGTGCAATAATGATTTTATATGGTGATATGGCATCCACAATGAGGTAGTTATAGTCAATTTCCTTGGCGTCTGCTCCCTCGCTACATATTCTATATTTTCCATAGGGGAATATTTACACGATAATGGAATGTACACATTAATAATCTATGATGATCTTAGTAAACAAGCCGCGAAATATCGACAAATGTCATTATTTTTATGCAGACCACCAAGCTGTGAGGCTTTCCTAGGGGATGTTTTCGATTTATATTTCTCGTCATTGAGAAAGAGCCATAAAACGCTCAGACCAGACAAGTGTAGGTAGCTTGACCGCCTTACCCGTCAATGGATTTGTGAAAAATATATGTAAGTAATATGAAAAGAAAACATAGTACTGAGATTATAATCTTTTGTATGCGAACCCATTGGTGATTTAAAAAGAAAACCAAATGGGTTATATCATTTCATGGTGGACATATTGCTAAAGAGGTGATTTAAAAAGAAAACCAAATGGGTTATATCATTTTATGGTGGACATATTGCCAAGGAATTTACAGTTCATCCCCATTAACTCCTCGGGCAACAAGGAAGTTGGATCCACGTTGACTTCTTGAAAGAGAGATTTCCTAAATTGCTAGACGATAGGGGATCCTTGCTAGCTTCCGAGATCTATCAAAAAGTACCTAACGTCCAAATTTAATGTGTATTTCCTCATAGAAGATTTAGAGTTACCTCCACAAGTGAAACCTCTATCGATGGTGTTTGTGTTGTAGTTTATCATTTTGTCAGCCATTTTTGGAGGTAATATATGGGAGTTAGAGTAGGAGTGTGCCCTGTAAGGGCATGGAGACTTAGGGGCTTTAGTAGGTTTATAATTTTGTTTGGTAGTTAGGGCTTGCCCACACTGGCAAGTAACCCTATACAATGGTGTTTTACGCTAGATTTATGAGTCCTGCTCACGTGAGGTGATGGGCTTTGTATATGAATGAGGTGTTTAGGTATAAGCTTCTAAGGGGGTGATTGATATTGTTCGCGGTAAAAAGTGAAGAACAAGGGAATCGAATCGAAATTTGAATGTCCGGCTCAAAATAATTTACTTTTTAATTTTTTGTTTAAAAGATGCCGCGAGCACCAAGCTTTATTGTTTCCAAACAGGAAAGGAAAGGAAAAGGGGAAAGTTGAAATAGCCTAAAATTCATATGCAATGCGATTAGTGTGAGCTAAACGCAACGCATGAGGGAGTGACCTGAGTAAGAGGGTTGGTTATATAAAGGGAAGGTATTAGCACCCTATATATCTATAGTATTCTATAGGAACCTTTTGTGCGTTTGTGTTTTATTTGCTATGCTATTTTGGGAAAGTTTCTTCTTTTGGATTTAAGAAGGGTAGGTTAGATAGGAACCTAAGTTTGTTTATTATGATTATGCTCACAAAGATCATTGGGATCCTCTGCATAGATATCACCTAGAGGGAATCAGAGCATTTGTAGCTCGGATCTAAAGGAAACTAAGATTTGTTTGGTTTAAGGGAGAAAGAAATATGCTCGCCAAGGGTGAGACATTGTGCCTACGTATTCTCAAAAGGAGGTTGAGAAAGTCAGAGCAATCGTAGTTCCCACGTATGTGCTAGTGGAAGTAAAAAAATTAAGAGACAACGACAAGTGTCATCTTAATGAAAAATGTATCCAATCTATTTCATCACATACATTTTTGAAAATTTGATTGTTTAAATCTTTCATTGTAAGCATTGGGTGTTTTTCTTGAGTGTACAAGCATTACTACTTACAGTTAAGAAAGATGTTTGAAAAAAAACGTTGAATCTTTCATTGTAAGCATTGGGCGTTTTGCTTGAGTGTACAAGCGTTGCCACTTATAGTTAAGAAAGATGTCTTGTTTGTTTGAAAAAGTGTTTGATTTGAAAAATGTTTAATTTGTATGTGATGTTATAGATGAGATACTTCTTCCATAGAGATGATTCATGTCTTATCTCTAAGGAGAAACATTTTGTTATTGTTTAGGGGGATGCTTTTAATAAGCTCGTGGGTCCTTGTATTGTAAGCCCAAGAGAAGGCTATAGGGTATGGTTGGCTTGGCTTTAAGAGTGATTTCATCGAGAAACCATACTCGTAGGGTCCTATCCTATCGAAGGTGATTCTTTGTATTGGAAGCCTAATAGGAGACTGTTAGAGATTTTCAGGTCTCTTTCTTGTATGAGGCCCAATAGAATGATAAAATCAATGAGAGAGTTCTTTTGTACGAAGCCCAAGAGGAGACTAACTCAACGAGGGAGTTCTTTTGTACGAAGCCTAAGAGGAGGCTATGGGGAACCTAGTTGTTATACTAGTTGTAATGACATAAATAAATATGAACAAGTATATGAACAAGTATATATATGACAAAGTGTGTATGTGCATTCATAGGAGTTTATGAAGGAAATATATAAACAAGTGTATAAAACAAGCAAATAAAGTTAGTGATACTTGGATATATACAAAGGAGTGTGAAAGCAATATATAAACAAGTGTTTAAAACAAGTGGATAAGCTAGTATACTTGGATATATACAAGGGAGTGAGACTTACACCTTAAGGTAGGCCCACTGGAATAAGAGCAGTTTCACCGAGAATAATGCTCCTCTTAATACTAGTGGAATTGGTGTATAAACAAGTGGAATAAAACTAGCAAACAATACTAGTTATACTTGAATATTTACAAAAAGGTTGAATATATACAAGGAATTGAATATGTACACAAAAGGGTGGACATGTACAAGGAAACTAAATATGTACATAGGAGGGTTAGGACTTACATTGTAAGGGAGGCCCATGATCAATTTGATTTTGAATTTGAAAGATTTTTGAGGAAAAAAACCTAGTTCGATTTGTATTTTTAAAGATTTAATTGAATCAATCATGGAAAAGAGGTGTGTAAGTTAATTAAAACATTTTGAATGTTTTGAAAAAGTTTGAAAAGTGAAAGGTATTCACAAGAGGTTTTGAAAAATCAAGAAGAAAACATTTTTAAAAAGTATTTAAAATACTTAAAAACGTCTATTTTTAACCTAATAAAAAATATATCAAAAGAAAATATTTTTTGGAATTTTTTGACATAATCATAAAATAGATATATTAAATGACAAGTGTGCAAAAAACCATCTCAAAATGAGAAGTTTTGATTGGTTTTTGAAAATGTTGAAGTTTGTTGAAAATGTGAAGAAAACAAGTGATAAAAATTAAGTTTTGGTCCTAAGGAGTGTTGAACTCATGACCTTAAACTCAAAGCTGAAAAGAATTACCCCTGAGTCATGTGTGTGACTTGTCATTTATACACTTTCAATTAAATATTTTTGAAAATCAGTTTGTGAAATCAGTTTTGAAAATAGTTGAAAAGTTGGAAAAAAAAAGGTCTTAGGGGGATTCGAACCCTGGAACTATGCCACTGGGGTGGTTGTTTCATCCGGTCATAAAACAACAACCATGAAATATATAATAAAATAAGAATTTGAATTTTAGAAAAATCAGAAAACGCGCGAAGAACACCTTTTTCAACTTCAAGATCCTTGAATCCTAACTTCCTCATTTCTCAATGAAATTGAACGATCCAAACATCAAACTTGCTCGAAATTTGACCAGGAACATGATGATGACAATTAATTTCATTTATTTTAAGCGTAAGGTGACTGAATTTACACAAAAAAAGATGAACCCTAATTTTACAAATGATTGTGAAATCGTGTATGTGTATCAAATTAAACAATTGATTAAGGGTTTATGATCCTCACACATGCAGAAACACAATAGCATAGTAATTTTTGAACTGGGATGCAAGAATTATAAAAATCGAAGTTGAGAAACTTACCTCTTCAAGAAGAACTCAAAATACTTGAAGGAGATGTTCCAGATGTTGTTTCTTGATCTGGACAACTTCAGTGATGATTATGGAACGTGTTTGGATGCTTGGAATAATTTGAAAGCACCTAGGATAGCCTTCCCGAGTCCAACTGCAGTTGCTTGGAATGAAATTTGATTTTGAGGTTTTTGAGTTTACATGTTAGGTTTGAGTGTTTGGATAACTCATATGTGATTTGTGGGTGATGTTTGAAGTGAAATATTGGAAGATGCACGAGTGGATTGAGAGTTGAAGGTTTAAGGCTCAAGTTATGCACCTATGGAGGTTTGAACATGATTTTGAGTTTGGATTGTTTTTGTGATGGAATGATGTTTCTAACAACTTCCTAATGGTGTTTGGAGAGTGTTTGAAGCTAGAGATTGGTTAGAACTTGCAAGGTTTGAAGATTTGCAATTCTCACATTTTGGAACTTTAAAACTTGCAACTTAAGAAAATAAAGAGAAAACAAGCTTATGGTTGTTTTGTTGTGATTTTGAAATGATCAAAGACCTTTATTTATAGGCCAAAATGTTTGGCAAGCAAGGCAAGATAGGATTGAAGGATATTTGCAAGTTGATTTAAGAGGTAAGAATGGAATCTTTGCATTTAATGCACATGGTTAATTTCTAAACCATGGTTAAAAACTCAAGTGTTCTTATCTTCCTTTCAATTATGAGCTCAAGATATTTTTGAACGAAAACTTATCCCTCGTTGATGATGTTATACTGGAGAAAGAGCTTTTTATGGTGAGAATATTTAATTAAAGGAAGATAGTTTTAATGATGGTTTATGGATTTATTACGTTAATCTTCATTTTCTATGATTGTTTTAGTGACAAATTATGTATTTTAGTGACAGATTATGCGTTTTGACACGAAGTTTCATCTTTTAAGATAGTTTTAGTGACAAATTTTGTGGTTTTAGTTTTGGCTTATGGGCTTAAACATGAATCATTATCTTCTAAAATATTAGTTTTAGTGATAGTTTTTGAGTTTATTGACAATTTCTGGGTTTTTACACAAATATTTATCTTCTAAGATAGTTTTAGTAATGATTTGGGGGTTTTTAGTGACGGTTTATAAATTTTGACATGAATCTCTTGAAAGATATTTTTAGTCATAATTTGTGACTTTTAGTGACGGCCAGTTTTCAACGTTATCTAACAAAATTCGAACTCAAGACTTTAAAAAAACACACTCTCAAGACTTAAGCCTCTACTAATAGACTAACCCTTAAAAATTAAAAATACATATTCCTTAATCAAAGAGTGAAAGTTAACTAGAGAAACTAAAAATATAAGTGGAAAACATTAAAAAAATCATTTTAAAAAAAATTCGAAGGACTAAAATTGAATAATAATATATTTATCAATACCTCCAACATATTTAATCCTAATATTCTTTACTAGATTTTCTATAACATGTGGAATAATGCAACTCTGTCATTAAATTTCGTCCAAACCAAAAACCGAATATACTAAAAATACTATAAACTAGCATTAAAATCTAGAAACTTAAACTAAGAAGTAATAATTAAGGAAAGGTAGAAATAATTAATGTATCATCTATTTTTATATTAGATCAATTATAGAGAATGAAGTTTTCCTGATTCTCATAAATTATATATGAGTTTTAAAGTTATGAATTTCATTCCCAAATATCACTACCAAGTACCAACTTTATTCAGAACACAAACAATTTTCTTTTTGAAAAAAAAATTTTTTTTTTTAAAGAATACATATCCACTTTATGTTTCATGCATTCAATATGACTCTTAATGTTACACAATTCAGGTAAGAATGAATATTATATATGATATGAATACACAGTGACTCTAAATACTCATAGTCAAGTAAATAATATTTTTTAAATTAATTATATATATAAAATATAAAATTAAATGTGTCATCTATTTTTATATTAATTAAAGAAAAGGTAAAAATAATTAATGTGTCATCTATTTTTATATTAGATCAATTATAGAGAATGGAGTTTTCCTCATTCTCATAACTTAAATGAGTTTTAAAGTTATGAATTTATTCTCAAATATCACTATCAACAATTTCTTATTTTTCCCTATATTTTTTTAAGTATTACACGAAATTTCAAAAATATTTTTAAAATTGAAAATATGTTTTCGGTGCACACTATTTTCAAAATTGTATTTATAAAAAATTAAAAATACACTTTCTGTAATAAAATAATTTTGTTGGCAAAACAACATAAAAAGTGGCTCAAGCTACTAGGTGGATAGGTTTTTTTTCCGTTTAAAATCGGAAATACATTGTCAGTTTGTACCGGAAATACATTTTTGATTCTATTTCTTATCTTTTGAAGAACATAACTCAAAATGAATAACTTATAAGTGTATAGAGTCCGAATCAGAAGTATGTTTTAGTTTTCCGAAAATATTTTCAGAATTGTATACAATATTTTTCACTAAATAAAAAATTCAACTTTATTCAAAACACAATATGCTTTTTAAGAGAATAATATCCACTTTCATGCATTTAATATGACTCTAAATACTAAATTAATTTTATGTAATTGTGTAGTGTTTAAATATTTTTGGTACACTATATAAACTATAAATTTACCACATTGGATTTAGACTAAAATAGCTATTATTAGAGATCATTTAATTTATTTTAGTGTCTATTAAAGAATTTTGGTTCTTCATAATTTTCCATCACTTTTTTAGTCCATGTGAATAATTTTGTATGTCTTTTATTGATAGAAGAATGTAGAAATATTTAACCATAGGATTAAACATAGTGACGGAAAAATTTTAAGATATAATTACTTCTCAAAATTTTTAAAATAATTAAAAATAAATTCTAAAATATTTATAAGAAGTTGATTAAATCTTTTTTATCATAATAATTTATATTTCTGTGAGCCATAGATTGTGTTCTGGACATCTCGAACGCATTCGAGCAAGTGGTCCGTCTCTATGGTATTGCGACCAATTCGACCCAACGACATTGTCTTAGTGCTTCCCGCGAGCGTTTCCGCAATAACGTGTCTGACGTATGTCAAATTGGGCGAAGCCTACAACCATTGCGCCGAACGGCCGTCTTGAGCTAAGTGCCCGAAATAACGGTAAGTAGCGGTCGTGGCTGCCCGGCTTTGACCTAGTCAGACCGGATGACTATATTTGTGGACCCGTATATTTCGGCCCATATTCAGTAGCCAATGAGAATCCTCCTATGGCATTATATAAACCCTCATATCTTTTAGGGCAAGGTATCTTACCACTCAAATACTTCCTACCTATCCTTTCGATCATTTGCTTACTTTAGCATCGGAGTGCCTTGCAGGTACACCACCCCCTCTTCATCAACTTGCTTGGAAGATTGTCAACTTCTCGGCGGTCTCCAGTTCTAATCGACAGTTCAGATCAGTGGCGCCGTCTGTGGGAATCTTTCTTCCCCATCTTCATAGAAAACATCTCTAAAGATCAAAGATAATTTTCAACCTCATAAGATGGCCGAGCCTAACGATCATTCTCTTCCCAGCCATCCTATCATTTCACCAGTCAAGAAAACAGATAGGGCATTTTCCTCTCCTCATCACGAGGACACCAACAGGGATGGCAGAACTACGTCCCCAGATCCTGAAGGTGCAGTCGACCAAGACTTCTTGGACGATCTAAAATTCAAGAATCCATTCACTGACCCCATCAACGCGGACCCGCCATTGGCCGCCATCCTGTCAGCCCTCAATCAGACCAATAATCTCTTCCTTCAGCAGGGCCAGCGCATCGAGGCTCTGGAAAGAAACCGCCTTTCATCTCCACCTCAGAGATCTGTGGCCGTCATCTCCAGAAGTCCTTCACCGAGGAAGATAGCCCGAAGGGAGGATCACTCTGACTGTAAGAGGGGCCATTCCCCTCCTCACAAGATTTATAAGTCACCAACCCACAAAAGGACAAAGAACGAGCCCCATCGCCCCCGCGATCGCTCTTCATCTCCAAGATCAAAAGAGGAAAGAAAATCCTCCCCCTCCCATAAGAGACGCAACCGCTCCATCTCCTTGTCTCCTGATCGGAGTGATGAAGATGAACACCACGGTCCTCTATCCCGGGCCATCATGGATATTTCCATCCCTTCAGGGCTAGAAAAGCCCCCTCGCCTAGGCCAGTACGACGGTACCACCGATCCTGACGAGCATATCAAAAACATCGATGCTCTGCTCGACTACAGGGGAGTCCGTGGGGCCATAAAATGCCGCCTTTTCCCCACGACATTAAGAAAATGAGCCATGGCATGGTACAAGAGCCTGCCAGAGGGAACCATCACCTCCTGGAAACACCTGGGAAGGTTGTTCTCCAGACATTTCACTGCCTCTCGGCGCCATCCCAAATCAGAAGCATCATTGGAAGCCATCATCTAGGGGAAAGACGAATCTCTTCGAGCTTACATCGAGATATTCAATAAAGAGGTCGTCTAAGTTTCAACCACGGACGACATGAAAAAATACCTGCTCGAAAGAGGACTACACCCTCGCAGCGACTTCGCGAAGGCAGTATGCATCGATACTCCTCCCACTTTGGATGTTTTCCTCCTGAAAGCCCAGGCCTATATCCAATACGAGGAGAAAGAAGCTGCGAACTCTGTTCGTGACACCCGACAGCGGGAAAACGTTCGGAGCTCCAGGACTGAAGATCCCTCTGTAAGTGTTTTTATGTTGGCCTTAATTTTTGGTAAAACTAGTTTATGTCAATGTCTTGAATGTCATATTGAAGGTAAAAAAGAAAAATAATATAGGTACAAAATCGAGTTATCTGGAAATGCAAGAAGAATGATGTCATGACCAATGTTATGACATTCTGTGCAACATCTGCTGTTCTGCAGATTTACTTTTCCTGAGGCTTTTCAGGATTTGTGTTGAGCTGTTTTTATTATGGATTATGTTATTGGATCACATGCTCACGTGGCTTTAAGGTTAACCTTGTTTAACCCTAAATTGGTTTGTTAAAAAGACCAAGTCTTTAGGTTAAATCAAGTAAACCCTACCTATTATTATGGAAGCCCAAACTAAAGTCTACATACTGCTTCTATAATAGGAATGAAACCCTTATTCTGCTAGAGCCTTTTTTTGGACTGTATACAAGATTTAGCAGAGCGTAAATTTGTGAATTGTAGTTATTCTTGTGAGCCAAGCAATTATTATTTGATAAGTGCCTTGGACTAGGATTTGATTGTAAGGGTTGTTTATCACTCAAAGCTTTGAAGCACGGGTGTTGTGTCTCTTGATTAAAGTTTTGAAGCAAAATCAAGTTTGTTTATTGAAGAGTGTCTTCACAATTCAATTAATCAATAGGTTGATATCACTGCTGTGATTGAGGGGGAGTGAGTAGGAACTCAGGTCTAAGTAGGACTTAGATTGAAGTTGCATTGGGTAGGTCTTAAGTGAAGGAGATAAACCGTTGGTTTATTCCGAATTATCCGCTTATAGTGGATTTCCTCCCGGCTTGGTAGCCCCGGATGTAGGTGTAGTTACAATCGAATCGGTAAACAATTGTTTGTGTTCATCGCTTTTACATTCTGTGAATTGTTAAACAGAGTGTCAGATACGGTGTCATAACATTCTCTGTGACATCACGTATCTGCTGCCAGGAATTTCACCCTCGACATCTCGTCGGGGAGGAGAACGTAGACGAGAAGACAAACCTCGCGACTACAGAGACAACAAGGGCCTGGTGGGTCGATTCAGCGACTACACCCCCCTCACCACTTGGAGCGATCACGGATTGCAATTAAAATTCGGTACGCTTTCCCCGTCAGGCCCCGGCCAAACCGGGCGTAGACAAAAGAAAATATTGCCGATTCCACTGAAGTCATGGTCATGTGACTGAAGACTGCATCCATCTCAAGGATGCGATTGATATTTTGATCAGAGACGGACATCTCAAACAATACAAAAAGAAAGAATCCACAAAGGAAGAAGCACCTTCCTCCAGCAAGGTCGAAGAAGAAAAGCCAGTTGAGAATTCCTTCATGCCGGTAGCCTTGAGTATAACCAGGCCTGAAGACTTCATCTTCCCTGACATAGACGTCCTCCCGACCTATTTTTCCGCTCATAGCCCTTGGGAATCCTTTCCATCAGCCATGGTCATTTCCGGTGGGGGCTTTACCAAGAATACCATCGGATCAATCAAAAGAAGATTCGACGACCTCGTCCAGACGAGCTCTGATCTGGGCGCCACCCTGGATAAAAACCAAGGTCAATCCAATCCGCTTGCGTTCTACAAGGAAGAACTACCAGGGGGCGCCCCCAATTCCAACTTTCCACTGTTGGTACGCGCCCGAATGGCCAATTTTGACGTAAGGCGCATACTCGTCGACCAAGGGAGTTCAACGGACATCATGTACACCCAAGTATTCAAGACCTTGCAGCTGAACAAAACTCACCTGACTCCCTACCTCGGCTCGGACCTACAAGGGTTCAACGGTTCGACCACCAAGCCATGGGGTTACGTCGAGTTGATCGTTACTTTTGGGTCCGGTGAGACAGGGAGGTCGATCAAAACACATTTCTTGGTCGTGGATTGCCCTTCCCTGTACCAGTGTATCTTCGGCTGGCCCACTCTCATCGAGTTGGTATCTGTGCCTTCCATAATTCACTTAAAGATGAAATACTACACCGCCAGCGGAAAGGTGGCAACGCTACATGGAGACATCCAGGCGGCCAAAAGATGTTTCGAGGCCTCGGCGAAGGGTCTGGACTCCATCAACCTCCTCCCACTAATCAAAGGTAAAACCACCCTTCCAGAAAGTTCTCATAAATCAGAACCTCTCCCTCGAGTCGACGCTATCGACCTCGATAGCTGTCACGAGCCAGAGGATCTGGCTGAAAGAAGAAGAAAGGGAAAAGCCTCAATGATCGAGGAAGAGCAGTCCGACGGCGAGATTTCTAGAGCCCCTCAAGTCAACTTATGCGCCCGATCCCGGAAGGGGAGTTCGAACTAGTTCCTTTGGGCGACGATCCTAGCAAAGGTGTAAAGATCGGTGCAGACCTCCCGGAGTTAGCCCGCGAACAACTCAAGGCATGCCTCAAGGATAACGCCGACCTCTTCGCTTGTAGCGCTGCTGAAATGCCCGAACTCGACCCCGAGGTCGCATGCCATCATCTCGCTATTGATCCAGCCCTTAAGGCAGTAGCACAGCGTAGGCGAAAGCAGTCCCCAGAGAAAACCGAGGCTGCCGAGCAGGCGGTTAGAGACCTCCTAGAGGCAAATTTTGTAACGGAAGCCCAGTACACTACATGGCTATCCAACCCTGTATTAGTTAAGAAAAGTAATGGAAAATGACGAATGTGCATTGATTATTCCGATCTTAATAAGGCATGTCCTAAGGACGCCTACCCCCTGCCCAACATCGACAAACTCGTCGACAATTCAGCTGGTTTTAAACTATTATCGTTTATGGACGCCTATTCAGGCTACAATCAAATTCCGATGTTAAAAACAGATAAGATATATACGACCTTCACGACCGAATCGGGCAATTATCATTACAACGTGATGCCCTTCGGTCTGAAAAACACTGGCGCAACGTACCAACGAATGATGAACAAGGTTTTCAAAGGAGAAATCAGGGATATGCTCGAAATATATATGGACTATATGATCGTAAAATCCCAGGAGGAAGCCGATCATGCCCAACACCTCAGAAAAGTTTTCGATCAAGCTAGAAGCGTAAAGATGAGGTTCAATCCAGAAAAGTGCACCTTTGGAGTGAGAGCTGGAAAGTTTCTCGGTTACCTCATCGAGCGAGGAATTGAAGCTAACCCCAACAAATGTCGAGCATTCTCAGAATTCCCCACCCCAAAGTCCAAGAAGTCAATCCAAATCCTTAACGGGATGTTAACCTCTCTAGCCCGGTTCGTTGCGAAATCAGCCCAACACGCACTTCCCTTCTTCAAACTTTTGAGAAAGGAGGCCGTCTTCAAATGGACAGAGGAATGCGAGCGAGACCTAAACCACCTTAACCTAACATTGTCGCAACCGCCCGTGTTGTCACGACCAAGCAAGGAAGAAACATTATACTTATTTTTGGCCATGACCACCGAGTCCGTCAGTGTCGCACTCGTCCGAAAGACGTAAAAAGGGCAAAAGCCTGTCTACTTCACGAGAAAAGCTTTACAAGGTCCAGAACTAAGATACCCGCAAATCGAGAAAATTTCCATCACGTTAGTCTGCGCCGCCAGAAGACTCCGATACTACTTTTTAGCCCATACCGTGATCGTCTGAACAAATCAACCCATCAAGCAATTTCCAGGTCGACCAGACATTGTCGGAAGAATGCTCAAGTGGTCGTTGGAACTGTCCAAATTCGACATCAAATACAAAAGCAGGAAGACCCTCAAAGCACAAGTCCTAGCAGACTTTGTGGCCAAAACGACCGCTGGACCATTTATGTCGACGACGCCTCTAGTTCATCAGGGAGCGGGGCAGGGATAATTCTGGAAAACGAGGAAGGAATCGTCATCGAGGTTTCCCTCACCCTCTCCTTTCCTACGTCAAATAATCAGGCGGAATACGAAGCTTTCCTCGCCGGTCTTCGGCTTGCAGGGGATATGGGAGCAAGAGAAATCAAAATTCTAATAGATTCACAACTCGTAGCCTCTCAGGTTCGAGGAGAATATTAAGTAAAGAACGATCACCTAGCCGAATACTGGACCCTCGTCTAGGATCATCTAAAGAAGTTCATTTCAGTAGACATACATCACATTCCTCGGGAGCATAATGCTCGCGCCGACATTTTATCCAAACTCGCCAGTATGCGGACCAAAGGAGGGAACAAATCGGTAATCCGGGAAATACGCCCTCGACCAAGCATAAACAAAGGTCACTTAGGCCACAACGTCTTGACCATCGAGGAAAGAACTTCTTGGATGACCCTTATCTATAAATATCTGGTCGAAGGAATTATCCCCGATGACCCTAAAGAAACGACCATCATCAGATGAAGAGCATGCTCCTACGTCATTCTCGAAGATAAACTCTACAGGAGAGGATTCTCTATCCCCCTCCTTAAATGTGTCGAAGAAACCAGAGTACCACATATAGTCAAGGAAATACACAAAGGCATAGGTTCCCAACATCTAGAAGGCAAATCACTTGCCCGAAAGGCTCTTCGAGCGGGCTACTATTGGCCGACCATGCAGAACGACGCCAAGGAGCACGTTAGGAAATGTGACAAATGTCAAAGACATGGACACATGCATCTGGCCCCTCCAAGCGAACTCAAATCCCTATCATCCCCATGGCCATTCTCTTGGTGGGGGCTCGATATCCTCGGACCCTTCGTTCTAGGGGCCTACCAGAACAAATACTTAATAGTGGGCGTTGACTACTTCACCAAATGGTTAGAGGATGAGGCATTGGCCAAAATCACCGCCCAAAACATCCTGCGCTTCTACAAGAAGAACATTCTAACCTGATTCGGCATCCCGCAAGCCATCGTTACTTTCAATGGGACGCAATTTACGAACAAAAACTTCCAAGACTTTATGATCCATTTGGGAACCGTACAACACTTCGCTTCGGTCGAGCATCCTTAGACAAACGGTCAGGCCGAATCAGCCAACAGGGTCATACTGCGTGGGCTAAGGAGAAGATTGGACGAATCAAAAAAGTAGTGGGTCGAGGAGTTACACAATGTGCTATGGGCCTATTGGACGACACCCCACTCATACACCGGGGAAACACATTTTCGGCTCGCATATGGGACCGAAGTTGTCATCCCAGTTGTGTTGACCGAACCATCGCGAAGGGTCGAATCTCCTCTCGACATGGAGATGAACGATCAATCCTTGAGGGACGAGCTCGATCTAGTCGAGGAAATATGAACAAGGGCCGCCCTGAGAGAAGCCTTGCTCAAACAAAGGATAGCCCTCCGATACGACACAAGGGTCATTCCACGGGAATTCGATGTCGGAAGTCTAGTCCTTAAGCGAAATATGAAGAGCCCCGCCGAGGGGAAGCTCGCAGCAAATTGGGAAGCCCTTACCGAGTACGTGCTAAAATAGGGACATGAGCCTACTACTTGGAAAATTTACAAGGGGAACACCTCACCAACTCATGGAACGCTGAGAAACTTAAACAATACTACAGTTGAATGGGTCGACACATCTCGAGGAACTATCTTCCCACGACCACGGCTCAGCACCACACGCTCGCCCCAACACCAGCGTTGTGTGGATACACGACATATTTAAGGCCACTAGGTTCGTATAACAGACCAGGCCCTCGCCTGGGTACGAAGGACTCAAATGAGCTCCGTCACCTAAGTACCTCGCCTGGTAGAACACCCAGCTCGGGATGGGACGTTCACGCCACCGACCTCATGCTTTTAATCAAAACCTGAGTTATGGACCAAGCCCGGCAAATAGCTGGCTCGCTTTGATGAGTATCCCCACAGTCATAGATGCTCATAATAAGATATGGTCACAAAGGACCAGAATTGTCAAGGAGTTAAAACGGGGACTCCACCCCTTTACAAAAATCAGTCAAAATACGACCAACACTGGTCGACAAAATATTACATAAGTGGGCCTCGCCTATACAAGTCAAATAAACAGAAATCAAATCCCCTCGGCTGGTTGACCAGAAGTTGTCCCGATGATCGGCTGCGGGGGAGTCTCGTCGACAATCATATCTTCCATAAGGAAGTCGGGCTTTCTTATCACGCCCCCGTTAACGAAGTAGTGAACCCCCATTCCATCCGTCTTCAATTCCACTTTGGGGTTCAAAGCGTGAATATGCGACACATCATTATCAAAACTGGTCGTAGATGCGACCACAACATCATCATAAGCCTGATGAATCCGGATTACGAACTCTGCTCGGGTTCTCACATCAGAGAACTCCACGGGCTCATCCTCGTCAAGGGTCATCTCCTTTTGCAGCCGGTCCAGCTCCTGCTTGGCTTCACGGGCATCTTTCAAGGCTGCATTAACGGCCTCTTCATAACGATCAACCAGTGTCCCGCGTTCCTCCAACCATCTCTTCCGATCGTCCTCCGCCTTTCTCTCAACCTCCGTCGGTTTGGTCTTCAACTGCAACAGTTCAACGTCCGGGATTTGGTTCTGTTCGGAATAGGCGACTTCCATCTCAAGGACCCTCATCAGCACGCCGGCGTCCTCTGCCAATGCAACCCTCTTTGATGGGCGATCGAGGGCCTCGAGCTTAAGCTTTTCAACATGAGGGAGGACCACACGGGAGGCTTCAAAGTATTTCTTGTCATGCCAGCAGGGGGAAGGACAAATTTTCCCTTCTCTTTCTCTTTAGTCTGATCAATTTCTGCCCTCGCCCTTTTCAGCATAGACGACA
This sequence comes from Vicia sativa, assembly GCA_021764765.1. Lineage (NCBI taxonomy): Eukaryota > Viridiplantae > Streptophyta > Magnoliopsida > Fabales > Fabaceae > Vicia > Vicia sativa. Next base: position 57,650,159 of record CM038795.1, on the reverse strand, counting down.
CTGGTTGAGGAGATGAAGTCCCCGCCGCGGAGCCAGAGGATGATTTTCTAGACCTTGCCGCACCGACCGCACCCAGTTCCGTCGGGGAGGTTCCTTCTTTTCCTTTCTTCCTCATGACCTTCCTGGCCACACGCTCCATAGCCGGATTCATCTTATCTGAAAATTAAACACAAACGTATTAGCATAAAGGATCAAGTACACCCGATGTAGTAAAATTAAACAAAACAAAAAGCTACCCAAATACTCTCTAGGGTCCCTTGAGGCAAGGAGCTCCCAGACGTTTATGAGACCAGGCTCGGAGATTTCGTCCCCATCTTTATCCAGAAGCGGTTTCCCCCCTTTGCCCATACGACGAACCCAGGGAAAACCAGCCACAAACGAGGATAACATCTGGAAACCAGCCAAGTCTTCAACACTCAGCTCGCCTCGAGCCCAAACATACGAATCTAGAGTCTTGTCAAAATGTTTTTTGACCACCAGAACTTGAATTTGCGGACGAGCGCATACTTTCGCTCCCCTTGCTCGTTGTAACATGGGGTCCCATCTCTCAGTAACCCCGGGACGGTCCGGAACATGATGTGCATCGCCCGCTCAAATACAGGTCGAATAAGCATAAACCTATCCTTGAAGAATCAGACAGATTCCTAGAACGCTTTGAAAAGCATCCCATTTTGATGCTTCAACGACACTAGCCCCCAGCAGACTTTACCATCTACCTTCGTCGAGCTCCTCTGAAGACAAAAAATATAGAAAAACAGTTCGAGTGTAGCTCCCACCTCCAAGTACTCGCACACGATCTCGAATGACCGGATGAATGCTATGGCGATTGGACGAAGCTGGGACGGGGCTAGTCAAAGATGGCGGAAGATCCCAACTTGGAGCTCGGTAAAAGACACCCTGAAACCCAAGTCCTGAAACCACACTCGTAGAAAGGGATGAAGCGAAGCTCGTATCTCGAGCATATTAGGCCATTCGGGGCAGGTACATGCACGGACCAGTCTTTAACGCCCTCAGACGAAGCATACGAACTCACCGGAGAAAATATCCCGTTGGGATCATCTAAAAAATGAGAGCCACGCTTCCCCACATCCGCAGAGGCCCAAACCTCTAGATTGTCCTCGTCAACTTCCTCAACTTCCATCGGCGAGGGGCCTTCTTCGACCTCAGGAACCGGGGGGCTGTCGTTACGCTCCTCAGTAGAAGTAAATCCAGAAGAGGACTCCCCCGAACTCACAGAAACCTCGCGGGTATCTTGGTCGTTGCTCATAGTAGCACCTGAAAAGTTGGAGGAACAGATGAGATCGACATCAACGTCAAAACCACCCTTCCACCACTTGTCAAGTGAAAGGGCTTCATTGAAAAAGTATCATATCCTTGGCCAAAATCCCTCTCTAAGATGAGGAACACTCCGACCTAGATCACCAAATACTCGTGGCCCCGCCGGCGGCGCAAAAACCACCGCTAACCGGGAATATCTCCACATGCATGATTCAAAACAACCGAAATTATTGCAAAAGAATTAGAGAGCATACCGTTTATAAGTGGAAGAGACAAGAAATTTGAACAAAATGAATGATCCGGTAAGTAGAGGATGATGTCGACCACAGCGAAACTCGTCCTCGGATTAATAAACAATCAAGTCGAATAGCAAGAACAAACGACGCACTCGTGAGAGAAGCGAAAAGTTATGAATTGTATAGGTTTTCAGTATTTATAAGCCCTATGCGAACACTTGGGTTCTGGGCCTAGGTGGGTACCTAAAAAAGTCATCATTATAACCTAGCCCCTAGGTCTGCCAACCGTCACGTCACTTGCTTAAAGGTCACGTAAGCAAGGCGATACAAATTCTAAATTCACCCCTTCCTCGACATCCCTTCGCTTCCTCGGAGCATAATGGCTTCAAGTCTTCTTTCAACATCAAGTCCTCACATTTACGAGCAAACACAACGACTTGGGGGGCTACTGTTCTAGACATCCTGAACGCATTCGAGCAAGTGGTCCGTCCTTATGGTATTGCAACCAATTCGACCCAACGACATTGCCTTGGTGCTCCATGAGTGTTCCCACAAATAATGTATATACGTAATATCTTGAGCTAAGTGCCCGACATAACGGTAAGTAGCAAGTGACTGCCGAATAGTATCTTATATTTACCTATATATTTCGCCCATATTTAGTGACATTATATAAACCCTATATCATTATATAAACACTCAAATACTTCTACCTATCTTTTCTTACACTCTAACCATCAAATAACTCTTCATCAATATATTGTCGCCCACCCTCCTCTTCATCAACTTGCTTTATTGAATAATAGAAAAATAGAAAAATTTATTTAAAAAATGATATTGTCAAAAAACAACTAGATATATAGTAGTTTGTGTTATTTTTCTTTACAAAAATGGCTTAATATAATTATTATAATTATTGTTAAATATTTCTCATCAAAATATTTTTTTAAATATTTATAGTAATTTTTTAGTATAAAATAACTTTTTTATCCTGATAAAAATCTCAAAATCTATTTTTAATGTTTACACTCATTTTTTATAAATTTTGTTCTTAGGTTTTAATTTACCAGAACTATTTTGTAAGTTATTATATCAATAGAAAGATGCATGCCAAATTTAACCTCATGACTAAAAAATGTATAGTTTATCAACTTACATATAGAAATTTTATTTATCTAAACATATTTAAAGTCAACACTATATTACCAAATAAAACAAATTTAATGGAACAATGTTATGTGTATGTATATGAAGTGCAGCGGAGAAACAAACATTGATGGATGAAAATAACAACATAGTTTGATTTATTGAAAATTTTCTATCATTGTTATTTTCGATGTCATCCACCTACACATAGTTATATATTTTTCTCAATTCCAGGATTTGAAGTCTCTGTCTTATATTTATGGTTGTACATTAAATAGAAACTAGTTTATGAAACCATTCAAAATATATTGTAAAAAGATCTTTAAAATTTCATTGAGTGACATTTCATAAAATGTCACTTTGAAAAAACATGTCTCTTAAATTATACCATATCTTCCCTTATGTATAATTAAAATTCATAAATTATTTTTTATCTTTCAAATTTAGTGTTCTACTAAGTAATCGAAATTGATCGGAGATTGACGACCGTGGGTTGCTACGATGGATTAGAGTTTTCGGTGCAGTGAAAGAGTGGCCAATCTGCAAGATTACCACTACAATATTCTATTCAATATGAGAGAGATGAGTAAATAAAATTTGAATTGTACCTAAAAATGATGCACTTCTTCCTTATATAATAAAGTCGTTAGAACAACTTGTCTATCTTAGATGTGTGATGCACGGATTCGTTGGATAGATTAAGGATTCAGATCATTTTCACTCTAAAACAAGATCGTAGCATGCCTGCTCTATGAATGACGTGGTCGGTTCGATATATTCTCTAGGTCGATGCACTTAGTCTTTATGACAGGCCCTGAACATTTTCCCCCTCACAATTACTCTTCTTTGTTTGGTAAGGGTTTTTCACCTTTTCCATTTTTTACCGATCATAGCCCCGCTTGAAAGGAAAGTTAAAATGTGGCATCATTGTCATTGGGAACTCTCTCTTTAAAGTGCGTCATGCTTTAGATGTCTTTTTATATGCTCTATCAAAATGACCTTTGGCAACTAGAGTACTTGATTGTTTTTCTAAGACAATTTAGACCGTTAAGAATGCTCCTTTTTCAATTATATGTTTCTGTTTACCCTTCAATAGTTTCAAAATAGAAGTTTTGAACCACCTGATCATCGCACCCTTGCAACCGAACCATGAGAGTTGGGCCTTTATCAAAGTTTTTCAATATTCGTGCAACTACCAAGATAGGAAATCCATGTTTGTCACTTTTCTTCATCTTTTTCAGGTATAATAGAGTGTGGCGAAGCGTGCTCAGGGCCATGATTTGAATCCATTGGTGAAGATTACCCTTTACTTTGAAGCTTATTTTGACGACGTGTAACATTTTAGGGACAATATCTTTTTGTGCTTAATATCAAGCACATATAAAACCTCTTTGGCAACACTTTTCACGTAAAGAATTTCATAATTACTTTGTGAACTTCTGTGAAAAATCAGAAATCAAGAACTTAGTTTCACTTATATATTTATGATTATGCATATATTATTGGATGTATCACCACCCCAATGGGAACCCATGCACGCGCTAGTCCCTTACCCTCTATCAAGTCGCTTGTTAGAGCCTTCCTTTTGGCATAATTTTTCATAACTTTTGATTTTTACAGGTATTCATATACATACAATTGGAGGCGAGATCTAAACATCACAAGCATATGGCATAGTGGCTAAATTTTGAACCTGTGACCCTCAGGTCACGAGTTCAACACTCTCTAGGGCCATTCTAATTTTTTACCCCTTGTATTCTTGCATTTTTCTTATTTCTTTTATTTTTCTAACCAATTTTAATTTCCTGTGGGTCGATTCAGCGACTACACCCCCTCACCACTTCCAGGGAGCGCATCCCTACGGATTGCGCGAACTCTTAATTCAAACAGGGTGGGGTACGCTTTCCCCGTCAGACCTCGGCCAAACCGGGCATAGACAAAAGAAAATATTGTCGATTCCACTAGAGTCATGGTCATGTGACCGAAGACTGCATCCATCTCAAGGATGCGATCGAGATTTTTATCAGAGACGGACATCTCAAACAATACAAAAAGAAAGAATCCACAAAGGAAGAAGCGTCTTCCTCCAGCAAGGTCGAAGAAGAAAAGCCAGTTGAGAATTCCTTCATGCCGGTAACCTTGAGTATAACCAGGCCTGAAGACTTCATCTTCCTCGACATAGACGTCCTCCCAACCTATTTTGCCGCCCATAGCCCTTGGGAATCCTTTCCATCGGCCATGGTCATTTCTGGTGAGGGCTTTACCAAGAATACCATCGGATCAATCAAAAGAAAATTCGACGACCTCGTCCAGACGAGCTCTGATCTGGCCGCCACCCTGGACAAAAACCAAGGTCAATTCAATCTGCTTGCGTTCTAAAAGGAAGAACTACCAAGGGGCGCCCCCAATTCCAACAGTCCCCTGTTGGTACGCGCCCGGATGGCCAATTTCGACGTAAGACGCATACTCGTCGACTAAGGGAGTTCAGTGGACATCATGTACACCCAAATATTCAAGACCCTGTAGTTGAACAAAACTCACCTGAGTCCTGTTCGCGTTAAAAGGTGACGCGCCTGAGGATGCGAACGTGAATTTGGATCTTCTGGCTCGTAACGATTTAAATCTTTTGATTTGTTTATAAAGATGCCGCGAGCATCAAGCTTTATTATTTTCAACACAAGAAAGATGATTTAATGATTATGAAAAAGGGGAAAGCTGAAATACCCTCAATTGATATTGGTATGCGTAACGACTAGCGCAAACTAGACATAACGCATTGGGGAGATTCTGAGTAAGGGGGATTGTTATATAAAGGGAATAGATGGAGCACCCTAAATATATGTAGTTATCTACAGCTTTATATATGAATACGTTTGATATGTTTGTATGTTTTAATTGCTATTTCTATGATTGGGAAAGTTTCTCCTTTGGATTTTTAGAAACAGATTGTGTGGGATTCTAGTGTTTTTTATTATTGTGCTCGCAAAGATCTGTGGATCTTCTGCATACATATCCCCTAGGGGGAATCAGAGCATTTGTAGCTCGGGTCTACAGGGTTCTATGGTTTGTTTGGTCTGAGGGAGATAGAAATTTGCTCGGCAAGGATGAGACCTTGTGCCTACGTATTCTCAAAAGGATGTTGAGAAAGTCAGAGCAATCGTAGTTCCCACTTATGCTAGTGGAAAGCAACGGGATGTTAGTAAGAGACAGACAAATGTCATCTTAATGAAAAATGTATCTAATTTATTTCATCACATACATTTTTGAAAAGTTTGACTGATTAAAATCTTTCGTCGTAAGTATTAGGTGTTTTGCTTGAGTATACAAGCGTTACCACTTACATGTTTAAGAAAGATGTTTGAAAAAGATGATTTATTCTTTTAACTGTAAGTATTGGGTGTTTTGCTTGAGTGTACAAGCGTTACCACTTACAATTAAGAGATGTTTTTGTTTGAAAACAGTTTTGAAAAGTTTTTGACTGTATGTGATGTAATGGATGAGATACTTCTTCCATAGAGATGATAGATGTCTAAATCTCAAGGAGAAATTGATTGGATTAAAGGGATGCTTTTAAGAAGCCCGTGGGTCCTTGTATTGTTAGCCCAAGAGGAGGCATTTCGAGGGTCATCGAGGGTCATCGAGGGTCCTTGTATGAAGCTCAAGAGGAAGCTATAGGGTATGGCTATTTTTGGCTTGAAAGGGATTTCACCGAGAAACCGTCCTTTTCTGAATAAGAGCAATTTCACCGGGAAATTTTACTCATTGGGGAATTTGAAAGTGATTTCACCGGGAAACCATCCTTTCAGGGTTCTATCTTAGCGCGGGTGATTCTTTGTATTGGAAGCCCAATAGGAGGCTGTTAAGAGATCTCCTGTCTCTTTCATTGTATGATGCCCAAGAGAAGGCTAAACTCAATGAGGAGTTCTTTTGAACGAAGCCCAAGAGGAGGCTGACTCAACAGGGGAGTGTTGTCTTATATGAAGCCTAAGCGGAGGCTAACTCTGTGGGGAGAGTTTCTTTGTATGAAGCCCAAGAGAAGGCTAAACTCTGTTGGAGATAAAAATATCTTGTATGAAGCTCAAGCGGAGGCTAAACTCAACTGGGGATGAGTTGTCTTGTATGAAGCCTAAGCGGAGGCTATACTCTGGGAACCTATTGATTAGTCTAATTTGTTATGTTATTATTAAATAGTTGTATAAACAGGTGTGTGTGTGTGTGTGTGTGTGATATGTATTCACAGGAGTTTATGAAGGAAATATAAACAATGCATGATGTTTATTTACAGCAGTTTATGAAATATAAACAAGTGTTTGTGAACGAACGTTTAAAACGAGCGCAACTTGATTATTCACAAGTTTGTATTGTGTACGAGGAAATGAATATGTACACGAACGAGTTTTTATGTACAGAGAAAGATGGATGTACATAGGAGGGTTGGGACTTACACCGTAAGGGAGGCCCATTGATTTGAAAACAGTTTCACAGGGAATAATGTTTCTTTCAAAATCAATGGTATTCAGTGTAAAATGTACAGATGAAACGGAAATGATAGTTTGAAGTTTATCTGTAAAGGGTATCTGTATTATGTACAGATAAAAAGTTTGATATGTACAAGGAAAAGATTGTGTATGTACATAAAGAATGTTTGGTTGGTGTATACACAAGTGAAGTGAAAACAAACGATCGAAGTTTGTCTGTACTTGAGTATGAAAAGAAGTATCTGTATTATGTACAGATAAAAATTTGTATGTGTTTGGAAAGTTTTTGATATGTACAAAAAAATATTATGTACATAAAAGAATGTTATGGGACTTACACCGTGATGGAGGCCCATTGGTTTAAAAGAAATTTCGCTCAGGAGAAACCTTCCTTTAGAACCAATGGATTCAGCGTATAGACAAACGAATGAAAACGAAAGAAATTTGTTTACATTTGAATATTGACAATGATAATTTGAGTATGTACAAGTAAAACTAAATATGTACATAAAGGATTGGGACTTACACCATAAGGGTGGCCCATGATCGATCGAGAAATTCGAGAGAAGACGAAATCAGTTTTATCGTTTTAAATCGGATTGATCATGGTAAAAGATGCAAGTTTGATGAAATGTTTTTTGAAAAATGATTTGAAAATGTTTTTGAAAATGTTTTGAAATGTGAGGTTCATTTATGAAAAGTTTTGAAAAAAATCGGAAGTCGAAAACTTGAAAAATTCACCTTTTAAGGAGGTTTGAAAAGTGTTGAACGTCGCTTTCCTCGATTAAAATTAATCGATGAAAGTTTTTTCTGAAAATTTTTGCATTATCACAAAATAGATGTATTTATTGACAAGTGTTTAAAAAATCATCTCAAAATGAGAAGTTTTGATTGGTCAAAAAAATGTTGAAAGTTTGATGAAAACATGAAAAAAATTGAAGTTTGTAAAAAAGAATGGTCTTGGTGGGTTTTGAACCCATGACCATGAGGTAGGACGCGTGGCAAGAAGACTTAAGACCAAGCCAGGAACCACTGAGCCAAATGCGCTGAAGTGTTTAGTGGATCAGAACACGCGTTGATAAAGAATTGGCTTATTTAAAAATTTGAAAATCAAGAACACATGAAGAACGCGCGCAACCTGGGTTTATGGTTTTGATTTTCAGTTTCACGAATTCAACCTAAAATCTTTGTTTCTCAATGAAATCCAATGATGTAAACATCAAAGTTGATCGGTTTCGCACCACGAACATGATTATGGTTGTTAATTTCATTTATATTCAGTCTAGAATGATTTAGGTTTTGAAAAACACGAAGAACCCTAATCTGAAAATCTCAAATTAAATGATGTATGTTGGATGATTGTTTGATTTTATTGAGGGTTAAGGATCGCTATGAGTGCAGAAAACAATTGGCCAAGAGCTTTTGTCAAAAGATTCAAAGAATTATGAGAACCAAGTTCGTGTTCATACCTGGAAAAATGAAAATCGAAAACGATGCAAACGTGTTTCCAGTTGTTGTTTCTTGATTGGGTGAGCTCCAACGGCATGTAAGGAAGCTATGTGAGTGGTCTGCGCATCATGAATCAAGCTGGATCGTTCTACACAAGTTCACCTGCATACACTCAAAAATGGAATCTGGAAATCGTGTTAAAGCTGTTACAGTTGCTTGCCATGGGTTTGGATCATGTCTATGAAGTATAGGGAAGGTGTTTGAATCATTAGAACAACAAATTCTCAGGCCAAACTTGAAATTCGATTCCTAAGGCAGTTTTGGAAACTTGAAGCCATGGCATGTGATTTCTGATTTTTGCTTGCTATCCTTATGATCTTAAGTTCTAATCAAGTTTTATGTTGATATTAAAACATGTTTGACACCAAAATTTACCATGTTTTTAACTGAATTTCAAAAAATGCAAGTTTGGCAATTTTACACTATGTTACTTAATTTTCAAGAAAGAGAAAGAAAGCATGGATTTTGCAATGTTTTTGGTGTTGATTTAGGCTTGAAATGTGATCAATTTATAGGCAAATAGGCTCTGAAATGTTAGGCAAGTGTCCATGGCTTTTGGTGATTCAAAGTTACCTTAAGGGGTAAACATGACTTTTGCAAAAGAAAAGGAACCTTCCTTTTTCACCATGTGCTATTTTTTACAACTTGATCCATATCCCTTCAATTATCACTCTAGGCTGATATTTATCAGTTCATTCATCCACTTGGCAAGGTTAGAAAGCTTCTAGATGAAGAAAACATAAAATGACCTATAATTTGATGCTATGATCTTTGAAAATCAAGTTTCATGGAGCCTTATGTTTCAATTTCAAAAGTGTATCTAGACTCCATGGATTTGAGAGTTCTTGGATATTTTGGAAAGATGTTTCCATGATCTACAACTTTCATGTTTTGAGTTTTTTCAAATTCCAATTGGAACTAGGTGAAAAAATGGCTTGAAGTTTGGAAAAAATGAGAAATTTCAACACTTAGAAAAATTTCTAAGTATGAAAACTTTTGACTTTTTGTTGACTTTTTCAAATTCTTTGATTTTTTATGATCATGATGGATCATTTGAAGTATTTTGATGATGGAAAAAGTTTTGTTTTGAAAAATTTGACCAAAAGTCAAAGTTTGACTTTTCTGTGCAGATGAAATTTCATCAGATGTTTCTGAAAACGATTGATGAATTCTGTGAACCTCTGTGATGTTTTGAATCCAGAAATTAGGTCAAGATGTTGTATCTAAGATATAATGACCAATCCCTATCCAAAAAAGTCATTTCTTGTTCAAAAAGTCAGAGAATTCTCATGCTCGATCAAAATCCTAATTGGTCGATCCTCGATTGATCTGTGAGAAAATTTGATATTTGAAGATTGAAGGTTGATGATTTGATCAAGATAGATCAAATAAAATGAGAAAATCTCAAACCCTAATTGGTTAGCTCTTGAATCAGATGAAAATCTGATGAAACCCTAATTTTGACCTGTGAATGGTACACCCGATTAATGTTGTTTGAACTGTTAGTTGTGCAATGATGTAAATGTAAGGTGGTATATTAGGTCAAAATTTAGGGTATGACAGATGCCCCTATTTAAGTTTCTTTAACCTGAAAGATGAAGATGAATATCTTCGTTTTGATAGGTGTAAAGAGACTTAAATATCAGAATACGCAAAATTTGGACCTAAGATACCAAAAGATGCGGATGATGCAAAATGATCAAAAAGTTTTACCCTAAAGGATATCAAAGAAATGACACATGAAGGAAATTTGTGAATACGTCCGTTGGGGAAAGATTGATTCACGTAAAATGTGAACATCTTTCGCTTTGGGAAACAAAAGATTACCTTCTCGCCCTTGTGACAATGTTTAAGGTAAGTGGAAATGATATTACCAATTATCAGCTCTGTGATAGTTTATGGTAATGAATTCTGAAGATGTTACCAATTATCAGTGAAGTGATAACTATAACAAGGTAAATATTGAGAAATGAGTTGTTGCGTATTCAGCTTTGTGAATAACAATGTTGTTCTATCCAGAATGAACTGAAAGAAAGAAGTTAATCAAAACATTGTTCCCAACGAGGGATAATCTCAGCTGGCGAATGTGATAGAGAGAAGAAAATGTATTTCTCTGCTTGGGGACTTTGCCGGGGAAAAAGGAAGACATATCCTTTCTGTTTGGGAATACTCCATTGGGGAAAAAAAAAAAATATCTTTTCTTTGGAGATATTCTCGGGAATGACTTGTACTGTATGAGTAAGTATGATTTACACCTGATTTGGAAGCAAACATTTTGAGAGATGCAAAAATGTAATGAATGATGAATGTATGAATGTTATATGCATGCTAATAATACTTGACAAAGACACTAAAGAGATATTTGGGAAAAGGACCGCCACAGTCGAACAAATCGGGTGAAAATTGCAAGAATGGTGCAGATATTCACTAATGAAGAATTTTGAGTTGCATGTTTTAAACTTTCCGAGAAAGGTATTTCATTGGCAACTTGGTCGGGGATTCTTTTTGGATAAGAATACCGTCCTTTGATGATTGCTGGAGAAGTAGCGTTATCCTTCTGAGATCAAAACACTCATGGAGAAACTAGTTATTTCCGTGTTCATAGTTTCAAAGGAGAATTTTGCTTTTGTTTCAAAATTTTGAAGTAAAAATTCATTTAAAACATTTTAGTTTCAAAAAGTGATTTTCACAATAAAAGCGTTATTTTGCAAAACATAATAAAGTAGGAATTGCAAACAAAAGGCACAAGGCTCAAATTTATTGAATAGAATGGTAATCAGCCAAAGGCGTGATTCCATGAACTGTTTACAAAAGTTGGAAATGATAATTTATTAGGAAAAGGCTACATTGAAAGCAAATAACCGCTACTATCCCTAACAACTTTGAATTCCAACTGTGCTTGTTGCTTCAGAAAAGTTGATTGAAGATCCGTTGATGGAAGATTCTTCATGTGGACAAAATACAGACTAACTGCAGTTACTTTGTCATTTTGTATCCTTGTTTTTGCCTAGATCGCCTTTTCGATCTATCTGATAATTCGCTTATTGTCTCTAATTTTTCGATCGCCGTGTTTTCAATCCATCGAGACGCTTTTTGCCTAAGCCGCCTTTTCGGTTTTCGACTTACCGAATGTTTTTGTTTTTTAGACAAAGTATTTTTTGATCGTCAAGATTCACGGGATGCGGGAGTTCATCACCGTCCATGGTTGTGAGAGTCATAGCACCGCGAGAAGCTTCTTTTGACGATGTATGGGCCTTCGTAATTAGGAGTCCATTTGCCCCTAGAATCTTTGAAAAGATGTAATCTTTTTAAGCACGAGGTCGCCTTCTCGGAATTCACGAGGTCGGACCTTTTGTCGAAAGCTTTCTTCATTCTTCTTTGATAGAGTTGTCTGTGACACGAGCGGTCGAGCGTTTTCTTCAATTAAGTTCAATTGGTCGATCGCTTTGACACCATTCGCCTCGATAGCTTAGTTTCCATGAGAATTCTCATTGATGGGATCTCAACTTCTACGGGAGCACTGCCCATGCCGTATACTAGAGAAAAGGAGTTGCCTGTTGAAGTGCGTCGAGGTACGATACCCATGCAGAGCAAATGGCAGCATTTCGTGCCAGTCTTTGTAAGTGATGACCATTTTCTGGACGATCTTTTTGATGTTCTTGTTAGCTGCTTCAACAGCGCCATTCATCTTTGGCCGGTAAGGAGACGAGTTATGATGTTCAATCTTGAATTCCTCACACATTTCTTTCATCATTTTGTTGTTCAAGTTTGATCCATTGTCAGTAATGATCTTACTTGGAATTCCATATCGGCAAATGAGGTTGTTCTTGATGAACCTCACAACCACTTGTCTTGTGACGTTGGCGTAAGATGCTGCTTCGACCCATTTGGTGAAGTAATCAATAGCCACTAGAATGAAGCGATGTCCGTTGGACGCTTTTGGTTCAATCATTCCAATCATGTCAATGCCCCACATGGAGAACGGCAACGGAGATGAGAGAACGTTGAGTAGAGTCGGAGGCACATGGATCTTATCTGCGTAGATCTGGCACTTGTGACATCTTTTAACGTGTTTGCAGCAATCAGATTCCATCGTTATCCAATAGTATCCTGCTCTTAAGATCTTTCTGGACATTGCATGCCCATTTGAATGGGTTCCAAAGGACCCTTCATGCACTTCATGGATGACCGTGTCTGCTTCTTGTCTGTCGACGCATCTGAGCAGAACCATGTCGAAGTTTCTTTTGTATAGAACATCTTTATTGAGGAAGAAATTCCTGGAAAGCCTCCTTAGAGTTTTCTTATCCTTGTACGATGCCCCGAGTGGGTACTCTCGTGTTTGAAGGAAACGTTTGATGTCGTGAAACCACGGCTTATCGTCAAGACTTCATTGCAAACACATATGCAGGTCTTTCAAGGCGTCTGATGCGAATTCTAGGCATATCATTCCAATAATTGACTTTGAACATGGAAGATAGAGTAGCCAAGGCGTCTGCCATCCGATTTTGATCTCGAGGGATATGATGCAGTTCAACTTTGTTGAAGAAAGTCAACAACCGTCTTGCATAATCTCTGTAAGGAATTAGACCAAGATGATGAGTTTCATACTTGTCTTTAATTTGATTGATCACGGTGAATCTCCATATATATCAAGGATCTTGATCCTCAAGTCGATGGCCTCTTCGATACCCATGATGCATGCTTCATATTCTGCTATGTTGTTGGTGCAATCAAATAGCAATCTGGCGGAAAACGGGATATGAGAACCCTCGGGAGTGATGATGACTGCCCCAATTCTATTGCCAAAACATTTACGGCTCCATCAAGACCAGCCCCATCGGATTCGGATCGGTCCTTCTCCGTGTAGCGGTTCGTCACAATCTTTCATCTTCAAGTACATAACATCCTCATCTGGGAAATCAAACTTGAGAGATTGGTATTCGTTGAGCGGTTGATAAGCCAAGTGATCGGCGAGAACGCTTCCTTTAACTGCTTTTTGAGCGCGATATTGGATGTCATATTCAGATAGTAGCATTTGCCATCGAGCGATTCTCCCGATTAAGGCAGGCTTCTCAAATACGTACTTGATAGGATCCATTTTGGATATTAACCAAGTCGTGTGATTGATCATGTATTGGCGAAGACGTTTTGAAGCCCACACCAAAGCGCAGCATGTTTTCTCGAGCATGGAGTAACGAGTTTCACAGTCTGTGAATTTCTTACTCAGGTAGTAGATGGCATGCTCCTTCTTACCGGTTTCGTCTTGTTGTCCAAGTACGCAGCCCATGGACTCTTCTAGTATGGTAAGGTATATGATCACTGGTCTTCCTTCCACTGGAGGGATCAGTATTGGTGGTTCTGACAGATATTCTTTGATACTGTCAAATTCTCTTTGGCAATCTTCTGTCCACACTACCTTTTGATCTTTGCGGAGAAGCTTGAATATCGCCCGGTAGCGATCATCGAGAGATAAATCGGAGATGTAATTCAACCGTCCGAGAAATCCTCTTACTTGCTTTTCCGTATGTGGTGTAGGCATTTCCTGAATAGCCTTGACTTTGTCAGGGTCAACTTCAATTCCTCTTTGACTGACGATGAAACCTAGGAGTTTTCCTGATCTTACCCCAAAGGTACATTTGTTAGGATTCAGGCGGAGCTGAAACTTCCTTAGTCGTTGAAACAACTTTAAGAGATAGTCTATATGTTCCTCTTCAGTGTCAGACTTTGCTATCATGTCATCCACGTAGACCTCGATCTCTTTGTGCATCATATCATGAAAGAGAGTAGTCATTGCCCTCTGGTAAGTTGCGCCTGCATTCTTTAATCCAAATGGCATTACCTTGTAGCAAAAAGTGCCCCATGGCGTGATGAAAGATGTCTTCTCCATGTCTTCGGGAGCCATTCTGATCTGATTATAACCAGAGAAACCATCCATGAAGGAAAAGACGTTGAATTTGGCAGTACTATCCACTAGCATGTCGATATGCGGAAGTGGGAAATCGTCTTTTGGACTAGCTTTGTTCAGATCTCGGTAGTCAACACACATTCTGACCTTTCCATCTTTCTTGGATACAGGTACTATGTTGGCTAGCCATTGAGGATACTCAGAAGTGACAAGGAAACCACGAAATGTTTTGGACTTCCTTTTAATTTTCTCAGCCATTTCAGGATGAACTCTCCTCGCTTTTGCTTATCGCGGACATTCGGTCTTAACGGCAAGTGATGCTCCACGATCTGGTATCAAACCCGTATGTCTCGGTAGGACCAAGCAAACACATCAACGTATTCTTTGAGAAGACTTATCAGTTTGCCTTTGATACTGCTGTTGAGTGAAGCTCCGATATTTACTTCTTTTGCATCTTCCTCAGAACCCAAGTTGATTGCTTCTAGAGGTTCTTTGTGAGGCTGAATGATCCTTTCCTCGTGCTTTAGCAGTCTAGAAATTTCATCCGGGATCTCTTCTTCAACTTCTTCTTCAGCGAATTCACAGGGAATTTCAAAGTTGAGAAAGAGCGTAGAGTTACTGCTTTCAATGGATTTGTCCATTTGTTTAATCTGCATTTTTGATTTATGTTTGATTAAAAAAAAAGTTTTTATAATCATTTTTTTTTTGAAAGTTAATGTGAAAGTGTTGCAGATTAATTTTTCATTATGATTTTTTTTGAAGATTTTTTTATGTTTTTTTTTTTTTAATTATCATTTCCGGAAAAGGGTAAAAATGAAAATAAACACAGAGTGTGGAAACAAAACAACGCATTTTATTTATGTTTCACAATATGAACAGGGCCCTAAAATAAAAACTCATTTGTCTTGGGCAAGACAAAGAGAAATTATTTAAAAGCTAAACCCTATAAAACATCTCTTCGCTTTGGGCGAGCGAGTTCAAAACAAAAGCAAAGATAAACTACTTAGAGCTATGAACATTAGTCCTAACTTTAACAGGTTTCCAATAGTGACGAACTCCTTGAAGTCGAGGTACTCGGTAATTTTCCGCTTGGTTTAACCTCGAGTAAACTTTGATTCTGGTGGCGGTGCTTTGAAGACTCGGACGATGGCCTTTGCCTTTGGTCTGCTAAAGCGATCTTCTTGATTCTGGATCGGGAAGTATGAGAGATAGCCTTTGTACTTCTGTTGATCTTTGTGTTGAATATCGGGATGTTCCTTCCGTCTTGGAGTGAAGAGACTCGTTGTCGCGACACTTTCGCATCGTATCTGAATCATACTCTTGATCTTGATGATCATGTTGATGTAGTGGTAACCGTGATCGGCTTGGTGAAATCCACGACGTGTTGAAGCAGAGATCTTCATTTGGGACCTCGATCGTTGATTAGTTTGAGAAGACGAGTATTCCTCTTCTGATTGACTAGGGTAGTCAAAGTCATCACCCCATCCTGTGGGTTGGATATCTTCGATCCGGATTTTTGAGCTTTCTGGCGCAGAGTATTTCACCATGTATTCGTATTTGCCACTTGGTTCTCCCAAGGTATCCCAAATTTCAGCAGGGACTGGTGGATTTTCATGTTCTTTGAGGACATGTCTTTGAATTGATCCGGTGCATATGATTCCTCTTGTGACACATACTGAGGGCTATTCAAATAAGTGCTCCACTCTTCAGATTCAGATGGATCATCTTCATCCTCTTCAATGGTTACAACATTAACCTCTTGCGGAATAGGGTTTAAGAAACCTCCACTATGAAATACTTCCTTGATCGGGGAAAGTGTTTCATCTTTCTGTTTTTCTTTGGAGGATACGGGTGTGAACCCAAGTCCGGCTTTCGTTTCATTCTTGACAGGTTTGATAACTTGTCCCCATCCTCGAGTATTTCCATCTTTCACCATTTGTGCCGCTTCTTTATATGAAGAGATAGATGATCTATTTTTAGTAGATTCATCTTCTAACGGATTTTCTGGGAGATGCGGCGCTTCAATGTCATTAGCAGTGATGAAGGAGAAACTAGATAGATGACTTACAAGTAAAGCTTGTTCACCGCTGATGGTCACCAACTTTCCATTTCTGTGAATTTTAATTTCGATGGAGAGTAAATTCTGCTCGCATCGTGGATCCAAGGTCTTCCTAGCAAGAAACTATCTCTGGTACGTCCATGACTTGGAACGTAATTTTGAAAGTGTGAGGCCAATTGTCATTGGGAGATCAACTTCCCAATAACGACTTTCTCGATCCATCGAAAGCTCTTACTATGATGTCGTTGAACTTCATTGGCGTTCCTTTGTAAGCTAAGCAGCCGTCTTTTGGCATTACGTTTAAAGACGAACTGTATCCACCAATACATTGATAGGGAATCGACTAGCAAATCATCAAGATATGCAAGGCCAAGTTGTGATCTTTCCTTCTTAGGAAGTTCTTCGTCACTAAAACTCGATTATTGCGGTTGTTATGTTGAGACGATCCTCCAAATTGGTCTGTAGTCACATCGTGATCCACATAAGCTGGTCTAGTACTCTCATCAAAGCTTCTCGGTGAGCTTGAGTTAAGGAGTAAAGACGTATTGAAATTTTTGAAGGAGTCGCATCAATTGGTCTACGACTCGATATTCGCTCTTCTTGATTAGTTTGGATCTCGTCAAAGTCGAGTTGATGTTGGTTCCATCAGTAGAACCAATGTTTGTACCTGGGTTAACAATGGGGATCGTTGCAGGATTCTCAGAGGATATGTTAACTTGGTTTTGTTTAACAACAGGAGCTGAAGGCGATTTTGGTGGCAATGGAGCGTGTACTCGTCCACTTCGCGTTACTCGTCCGATTTCTGTTATATTGACATTAGCTGGAAGTGTAGGCATGGGTTTCTCCTTCCCATCCTCTATCAAGGTTGCATTGTACTGGTAAGGAATTGCTCTGGTAGAATTGTACGGAACAGGACCAGGTGGGAAAATCACCAAAGGAGATGTTGGAACGTTGGAACCACTGTATGCTATCTCCACATGCTCGGGCATGTTGAAACAAGGGATCACAACGTTTACTTCGGGATTTTCCGAGTTGATATCTGAGACTAAAAGCTCATGCGGAAAATGCCCTATTGTATTTACGTCATGGTCATCTCTATTTCTGTAAATTTGTAGGTCACCAATGTCTAACAAATGTTGAATATCTGCTCTTATGGTGGGACATCCATGGATATTCTTGGAGCAGATATAGCAAGCTGCATAATTATGCTTAGTGAAGGTGCTCATGGTACTGTATGCTTCATGGAGATGCACCAAGTTTCCTTTGACTAAGTTTACGTCTATGACAAGGTACCTGTCTGTATTCCTTAGCATTAGATTCACTGAGTGTCCACTATGACTGGGAAGTGGATTGGCTTGCACATTCGGACTTGTGTTTCTGAAGGAAAGAAGATTAGCCTTTACTAATCTACGTATTACGCCTTCAATGCTATGCAATGCTCAAGGTCATGGCTGGTGCCCTTGGTGAAAAGGGCAAGATACGTCGACTTTGTACCACCATGGTAGTTTTCGGGACGGAGGTGGTAACCTTGTTTGTATTAGATTCCTTTCTATAAGCGCAGGTAAAGTTCGTACGTCATGGGAATTGGGTCGAATCGAGTGACCGAGGCGTCTGTTTGGTTGTAAGTTGAGCCTGTGACGAGGCTGTTGAGTTTGTTGATTTTGTTGAAATTGCGGAGCAATTCGTGTTCGAGTCGTGTTGACAGGGGCTATGGCGCTACATCGTTGTTGAATGACATTCTTGCGTGGTTTCCCTCGGGATACCATTCCTACGTCATGTTCTTTTTTCCTTGGGAAACTGGTTCCAACTTTCTTGGTATTACTAGAAGATCCTACTTCCTTGGTTAGACGTCCTGTCCGAACCCTTCTTCTAGTCGCATTCCATGCTTACCATTTCGTTGAAGTCTCCGGGCGCTAGCGATCATTCGCTCATAATAGAATGAGTTTAGAGTATTCAAGAATACCTTAGTCATCTCTTTCTCTTCCAAGGGCGGGTTGACTTGGGCAGCAATTTCCCTCCATCGTTGCGCATATTCCTTGAATGTCTCTCTTTCCTTTTGAGACATGGAGCGGAGTTGATCCCTATCAGGAGCCATATCCAAGTTGAATTTGTATTGCTGTACGAAGGCTTTACCTAAGTCGTTGAATGTTTGGATATTCGTGTTGTCTAAACCCATGTACCACTTAAGTGCGGCACCGGTGAGACTATCCTGGAAGTAATGAATTAACAGCTGATGATCCTCATTGTACGTAGACATTTTCCTAGCATACATTGTAAGATGACTCTGAGGACAAGAATTCCCTTTGTACTTTTCAAAATCCGGGATTTTGAATTTCGCAGGTATTTTTACACGAGGGACTAAGCAGAGATCCTGGGCGCTTTTCCCAAACAATTCTTTCCCATGAATCGTTTTTATCTCAAACTGCATTTTGAGGAGTTGTTCCTGGAGATTTTCCATTGAACCACGAGCGTTCGTGTTATTTCCTGGAGTGTGATGAACTTCTTCATCTGTGGTAGTGTGCACTACGGAAGCTGAGTTCAACATGATCGGTTGAGAAACCGACATTGTTACTTGTGGAAAAGTTATTCCACGTTGTGGAGTGAATGTAGCGTTTTGCTGCAAAGTAGGTATTTCAAGCGAGATTGTTTGAGAAGTCGGTTGGCGAACTCCAATGCCGAAGTTAAAAGGCATTCCCATGGATAGCCTCGGCATGCCGAAGGTGAATCATCGATTGTGATACCAAACCGAGTAGTAGTATCCTCTGAAGTTGCTGCTTGGTTTTGACTGCTCGATGCTGCTTGTTGACTTTGCGCTGTGGCAAGCGAGTTGACCAAAGATGTGAGTCTCTCCACTTCTTCTTGTAGTGTAGTTACTGTACTACGGAGTTCAACGTTTTCTTGCTCAAAATTCTCCATTACTTTTCTTCTTTTTGATTTGGTATCGTACGTTCGAGTTGGCTGCGGACGCAGTCGAGAAACTCTAAGACGCGACAGCTTGACAATTTTTCTATCTGGAAATGATAGTTCAAAACTGGAAATGATTAGACTCTAGATGATAGACTTAAATGCAAAGTATGATGCATGAATATGATTTGTAAAGAAAAGAAATTTCCAAAGAATTTACGCTAAACGAGATATTTCTGGCAAATATTTGGATGGAAAACACAAATTTTATTGATTAATGAAGGAAGATTACAACAATTGTTTTTTTTTGGAGCATTGCTCACACAAATGATAAATGATAAAATTACAAACTAAATTAAACTAATTAAAAGTCTTCGTCGGATGACGATCCAAAGGCTTGATGCAGCTTCATCTTCAGGATTTCCTTCCCATAGTGAGCTTTTAGTTTGGCTTTCTCGGCTTTTAGCTTGCTAATGACTCTCTTCCACTCGTTGGGAGCGGGATTGCTGGTTGTCATTTCCTCGAGCTTTCTTTTCCTTTCCTTGACGTATTTCTGGATGGCGTTATCCTTCTGGCGAATCTTCTCATCTTTCTCCATGAGCCATTCATCCCGGAAGTAGCGCTTTTCATGATCTTTGACTTGCTTCTTGAGCTTCTCATTCTCAAGGTTAGTCTTAAGGAATTTGCTTTCCAAAGCTTCTTTCTCAAACCTTATCTTCGTCAAGGCTTCTTGGTATTCTCCCACAGCTTCAACGGGAAAATTTGTTGATTTGGAAGCGACTGAGAACATGGGATCCTCATAAGCGTAAGGCATTCGAAATTCCTTCGCTCTTTTCTTTATCCAAGAAGTGTAGGTTTCCATGGCTACACAATTCTTTGCCTTACCTTTTCCTTTCTTTCGGATGTGATGCCAAGCTTTGATCATCCTAGCCTTCAATCCTTGGGAATCCTCTCCTTCATGATAGAAGTAGCTTTCTACTGTAAAACCGGGAGGTTTACCAGAATTTGCGTATCCGAGCTGACGTTTTGCTAGGAATGGGTTGTAGTTGATTCCCCCTTTCGCACCAATGAGAGGTACGTTGGCAAATTCTCCACAGCTCTCAATGATTTCCATTTCATTGTTTGCCAAAGTATACCAATGGATATCGTCGTTTGTTAGAGACATGAGTCTTCTGGACCAATGCCACTCGTCTTTGTTTTCGCGGAAGATAAGAGATTTAGGCAGGTGTGAGACAATCCATTTGAAAAAGAGGTACACAACACACGATAGTTCCGTCTCCTTGACGATTCCTATGATGAATAGAGACGTACGTGTCACCAAGCAGAGTGGGAACGGGATTTCCAATCAGAAAGATCCTTATGGCGTTGATATCAACGAAATTTGGGACGTTGGGAAACAACACCAATCCATAGAGGAGTAAAGCTAAAATAGCTTCAAAGGCTACCATACTACCGGCAGAGAACTTGAGAGCCTTCTCCATTAGGAACTTTGAAGTTAGTCCTAAGAGTTTTCCTCTGGTAGTTAGGTTTTTGTCTATCTCAGATTTCTTTAAATGAGTCATTGTTGCAATGACTTGTGACTTGGGAATGGCTTCCAAACCATTGAAAGGCACTTTGTCCGATACTGAGATTCCTAGGATATGCGCGCATCTTCCAAAGTAGGCATCAACCGATAATCGGAAAGTGAAACGATAGATCGATCGTAGAAGAACGAAGGTTTTGAGAAGTCCTTCATCGACGTTAAGCGTTAAGAGTTAAAAGAGTTCCATAGCGTTTTCTGAAATCCGAGGGATCTTCTACCAAGGATGCTAACTCTTTCAACTTTCCTACGTCAGGAATTCTAAAACTGTATCTTTTGGTGAATCTTCCTCTGACGTCCATCACTCTAACCTAAAATATTTTACAAAGAAAAATCTCTAAATTCTTTGGAAATGGAAAGAGAAAATGAAGAAGTTTTTTGTTTTGTTTTTATGAATGAATGAATGCATGAATGCAGCAAACATGGTTAGTGGTTATACACACGGTCAAGCGTTCGAAGTCACGAGCATGAAGCCAACGATAAGAATCAACGGGGTTAAGTTCTAAGGGCTTATTCATCTGTGAATCGGGTTCTACTGATAATACAAGCTCAACACTCCCCTTCAAAACATTATTGGATTTGTTGAATACTCGATGGTCCAATAATATTTTCAAGAGAAACTCCGATCGTAGTATCGCATGACAATTACTCTAGGCTTACACCGAATAATCTCGCACTACATCCTAATGGCCGGATGGTTTATGTGTTCTATCCACTCACTTCTTAAGTTCCCTCAAAATACAGCGTGCAATTACTTGCTAAACACAATACCCCAAGACAACCTCCATCAGGAAATATTAACGAAAGCATTGAACCGCTCATTAATACCTCCACCTAGATCTTAAAATGTTTCTTAAATCCGGTTAGGATTTCTTTCCATCAAGTGAAATCGCGAAACATACAATAAAGAAAAATAGATATGTGCATAATATGAAAAGCTTATCCCCTTTCTTTTCTTTTTGAAAACAAAAAAAGCTTGGTGCTCTCGGGCAGAGTAACGCGTTTTCCTTTTTTTTTTGAAAAATCAAAATTTCAGTGTTCTCCCCAGCAGAGTCGCCATTTTTCCTGTTCGCGTTAAAAGGTGACGCGCCTGAGGATGCGAACATGAATTCGGATCTTCTGGCTCGTAACGATTTAAATCTTTTGATTTGTTTATAAAGATGCCGCGAGCATCAAGCTTTATTATTTTCAACACAAGAAAGATGATTTAATGATTATGAAAAAGGGGAAAGCTGAAATACCCTCAATTGATATTGGTATGCGTAACGACTAGCGCAAACTAGACATAACGCATTGGGGAGATTCTGAGTAAGGGGGATTGTTATATAAAGGGAATAGATGGAGCACCCTAAATATATGTAGTTATCTACAGCTTTATATATGAATACGTTTGATATGTTTGTATGTTTTAATTGCTATTTCTATGATTGGGAAAGTTTCTCCTTTGGATTTTTAGAAACAGATTGTGTGGGATTCTAGTGTTTTTTATTATTGTGCTCGCAAAGATCTGTGGATCTTCTGCATACATATCCCCTAGGGGGAATCAGAGCATTTGTAGCTCGGGTCTAGGGTTCTATGGTTTGTTTGGTCAGGGAGATAGAAATTTGCTCGGCAAGGATGAGACCTTGTGCCTACGTATTCTCAAAAGGATGTTGAGAAAGTCAGAGCAATCGTAGTTCCCACTTATGCTAGTGGAAAGCAACGGGATGTTAGTAAGAGACATACAAATGTCATCTTAATGAAAAATGTATCTAATTTATTTCATCACATACATTTTTGAAAAGTTTGACTGATTAAAATCTTTCGTCGTAAGTATTAGGTGTTTTGCTTGAGTATACAAGCGTTACCACTTACATGTTTAAGAAAGATGTTTGAAAAAGATGATTTATTCTTTTAACTGTAAGTATTGGGTGTTTTGCTTGAGTGTACAAGCGTTACCACTTACAATTAAGAGATGTTTTTGTTTGAAAACAGTTTTGAAAAGTTTTTGACTGTATGTGATGTAATGGATGAGATACTTCTTCCATAGAGATGATAGATGTCTAAATCTCAAGGAGAAATTGATTGGATTAAAGGGATGCTTTTAAGAAGCCCGTGGGTCCTTGTATTGTTAGCCCAAGAGGAGGCATTTCGAGGGTCATCGAGGGTCATCGAGGGTCCTTGTATGAAGCTCAAGAGGAAGCTATAGGGTATGGCTATTTTTGGCTTGAAAGGGATTTCACCGAGAAACCGTCCTTTTCTGAATAAGAGCAATTTCACCGGGAAATTTTACTCATTGGGGAATTTGAAAGTGATTTCACCGGGAAACCATCCTTTCAGGGTTCTATCTTAGCGCGGGTGATTCTTTGTATTGGAAGCCCAATAGGAGGCTGTTAAGAGATTTCCTGTCTCTTTCATTGTATGATGCCCAAGAGAAGGCTAAACTCAATGAGGAGTTCTTTTGAAGCCCAAGAGGAGGTGACCAACAGGAGTGTTGTCTTATATGAAGCCTAAGCGGAGGCTAACTCTGTGGGGAGAGTTTCTTTGTATGAAGCCCAAGAGAAGGCTAAACTCTGTTGGAGATAAAAATATCTTGTATGAAGCTCAAGCGGAGGCTAAACTCAACTGAGTTGTATGAAGCCTAAGCGGAGGCTATACTCTGGGAACCTATTGATTAGTCTAATTTGTTATGTTATTATTAAATAGTTGTATAAACAGGTGTGTGTGTGTGTGTGTGTGTGATATGTATTCACAGGAGTTTATGAAGGAAATATAAACAATGCATGATGTTTATTTACAGCAGTTTATGAAATATAAACAAGTGTTTGTGAACGAACGTTTAAAACGAGCGCAACTTGATTATTCACAAGTTTGTATTGTGTACGAGGAAATGAATATGTACACGAACGAGTTTTTATGTACAGAGAAAGATGGATGTACATAGGAGGGTTGGGACTTACACCGTAAGGGAGGCCCATTGATTTGAAAACAGTTTCACAGGGAATAATGTTTCTTTCAAAATCAATGGTATTCAGTGTAAAATGTACAGATGAAACGGAAATGATAGTTTGAAGTTTATCTGTAAAGGGTATCTGTATTATGTACAGATAAAAAGTTTGATATGTACAAGGAAAAGATTGTGTATGTACATAAAGAATGTTTGGTTGGTGTATACACAAGTGAAGTGAAAACAAACGATCGAAGTTTGTCTGTACTTGAGTATGAAAAGAAGTATCTGTATTATGTACAGATAAAAATTTGTATGTGTTTGGAAAGTTTTTGATATGTACAAAGAAATATTATGTACATAAAAGAATGTTATGGGACTTACACCGTGATGGAGGCCCATTGGTTTAAAAGAAATTTCGCTCAGGAGAAACCTTCCTTTAGAACCAATGGATTCAGCGTATAGACAAACGAATGAAAACGAAAGAAATTTGTTTACATTTGAATATTGACAATGATAATTTGAGTATGTACAAGTAAAACTAAATATGTACATAAAGGATTGGGACTTACACCATAAGGGTGGCCCATGATCGATCGAGAAATTCGAGAGAAGACGAAATCAGTTTTATCGTTTTAAATCGGATTGATCATGGTAAAAGATGCAAGTTTGATGAAATGTTTTGAAAAATGATTTGAAAATGTTTTGAAAATGTTTTGAAATGTGAGGTTCATTTATGAAAAGTTTTGAAAAAAATCGGAAGTCGAAAACTTGAAAAATTCACCTTTTAAGGAGGTTTGAAAAGTGTTCAGAACGTCGTTTTCGGCTCGATTAAAAATTAATCAGATGAAAGTTTTTTCTGAAAATTTTTGCATTATCACAAAATAGATGTATTTATTGACAAGTGTTTAAAAAATCATCTCAAAATGAGAAGTTTTAATTGGTCAAAAAAATGTTGAAAGTTTGATGAAAACATGAAAAAAATTGAAGTTTGTAAAAAAGAATGGTCTTGGTGGGTTTTGAACCCATGACCATGAGGTAGGACGCGTGGCAAGAAAACTTAAGACCAAGCCAGGAACCACTGAGCCAAATGCGCTGAAGTGTTTAGTGGATCAGAACACGCGTTGATAAAGAATTGGCTTATTTAAAAATTTGAAAATCAAGAACACATGAAGAACGCGCGCAACCTGGGTTTATGGTTTTGATTTTCAGTTTCACGAATTCAACCTAAAATCTTTGTTTCTCAATGAAATCCAATGATGTAAACATCAAAGTTGATCGATTTCGCACCACGAACATGATTATGGTTGTTAATTTCATTTATATTCAGTCTAGAATGATTTAGGTTTTGAAAAACACGAAGAACCCTAATCTGAAAATCTCAAATTAAATGATGTATGTTGGATGATTGTTTGATTTTATTGAGGGTTAAGGATCGCTATGAGTGCAGAAAACAATTGGCCAAGAGCTTTTGTCAAAAGATTCAAAGAATTATGAGAACCAAGTTCGTGTTCATACCTGGAAAAATGAAAATCGAAAACGATGCAAACGTGTTTCCAGTTGTTGTTTCTTGATTGGGTGAGCTCCAACGGCATGTAAGGAAGCTATGTGAGTGGTCTGCGCATCATGAATCAAGCTGGATCGTTCTACACAAGTTCACCTGCATACACTCAAAAATGGAATCTGGAAATCGTGTTAAAGCTGTTACAGTTGCTTGCCATGGGTTTGGATCATGTCTATGAAGTATAGGGAAGGTGTTTGAATCATTAGAACAACAAATTCTCAGGCCAAACTTGAAATTCGATTCCTAAGGCAGTTTTGGAAACTTGAAGCCATGGCATGTGATTTCTGATTTTTGCTTGCTATCCTTATGATCTTAAGTTCTAATCAAGTTTTATGTTGATATTAAAACATGTTTGACACCAAAATTTACCATGTTTTTAACTGAATTTCAAAAAATGCAAGTTTGGCAATTTTACACTATGTTACTTAATTTTCAAGAAAGAGAAAGAAAGCATGGATTTTGCAATGTTTTTGGTGTTGATTTAGGCTTGAAATGTGATCAATTTATAGGCAAATAGGCTCTGAAATGTTAGGCAAGTGTCCATGGCTTTTGGTGATTCAAAGTTACCTTAAGGGGTAAACATGACTTTTGCAAAAGAAAAGGAACCTTCCTTTTTCACCATGTGCTATTTTTTACAACTTGATCCATATCCCTTCAATTATCACTCTAGGCTGATATTTATCAGTTCATTCATCCACTTGGCAAGGTTAGAAAGCTTCTAGATGAAGAAAACATAAAATGACCTATAATTTGATGCTATGATCTTTGAAAATCAAGTTTCATGGAGCCTTATGTTTCAATTTCAAAAGTGTATCTAGACTCCATAGATTTGAGAGTTCTTGGACATTTTGGAAATATTTTTCCATGATCTACAACTTTCATGTTTTGAGTTTTTTCAAATTCCAATTGGAACTAGGTGAAAAAATGGCTTGAAGTTTGGAAAAAATGAGAAATTTCAACACTTAGAAAAATTTCTAAGTATGAAAACTTTTGACTTTTTGTTGACTTTTTCAAATTCTTTGATTTTTTATGATCATGATGGATCATTTGAAGTATTTTGATGATGGAAAAAGTTTTGTTTTGAAAAATTTGACCAAAAGTCAAAGTTTGACTTTTCTGTGCAGATGAAATTTCATCAGATGTTTCTGAAAACGATTGATGAATTCTGTGAACCTCTGTGATGTTTTGAATCCAGAAATTAGGTCAAGATGTTGTATCTAAGATATAATGACCAATCCCTATCCAAAAAAGTCATTTCTTGTTCAAAAAGTCAGAGAATTCTCATGCCCGATCAAAACCCTAATTGGTCGATCCTCGATTGATCTGTGAGAAAATTTGATATTTGAAGATTGAAGGTTGATGATTTGATCAAGATAGATCAAATAAAATGAGAAAATCTCAAACCCTAATTGGTTAGCTCTTGAATCAGATGAAAATCTGATGAAACCCTAATTTTGACCTGTGAATGGTACACCCGATTAATGTTGTTTGAACTGTTAGTTGTGCAATGATGTAAATGTAAGGTGGTATATTAGGTCAAAATTTGGGGTATGACAAGTCCCTACCTTGGCTCGGACCTACAGGGTTTCAACGGTTCGACCGCCAAGCTATGGGGTTACATTGAGTTAATTGTTACTTTTGGGTCCGGTGAGACAGGTAGGTCGATCAAAATATAGTTCTTGGTCGTGGATTTCCCTTCGTTGTACCAGTGTATCTTCGGTCGGCCCACTCTCACCGAGTTGGTAGCCGTTCCTTCCACCGTTCACTTAAAGATGAAATACTACATCGCCAGCGGAAAGGTGGCAACGCTACATGGAGACATTCAGGTGGCCAGAAGATGTTTCGAGGCCTCGGCGAAGGGCCTAGACTCCATCAACCTCCTCCCACTGATTAAAGGTAAAACCACCCTTCCAGAAAGTTCTCATAAATCAGAACCTCTCCCTCGAGTCGATGCTATCGACCTCGATAGCCGTCTCGAGCCAGAGGATCTGGATGAAAGAAGAAGAAAGGGAAAGGCCCCAATGATCGAGGAAGAGCAGTCCGACGACGAGATTTCTAGAGCTCCCTCAAGTCAACTTATGCGCCCGATCCTGGACGGGGAGTTTGAACTAGTTCCTCTGGGCGACGATCCTAGCAAAGGTCTAAAGATCGGTGCGGACCTCCCGGAGTTAGCCCGCGAACAACTCAAGGCATGCCTCAAGGATAACGCCGACATCTTCGCTTGGAGTGCTACTGAAATGCCCGGACTCGACCCCGAGGTCTCCTGCCATCATCTCGTTATTGATCCATCCCTTAAGGCAGTAGCACAACATAGGCGAAAGTAGTCCTGTAAGAAAACCGAAGCTGCCGAGCAGGCTGTTAGAGACCTCCTAGAGGAAAATTTTGTAACGGAAGCCCAATACACTACATGGCTATCAAATCCTGTATTAGTTAAGAAAAGTAATGGAAAATGGAGAATGTGCATTGATTATTCCGTTCTTAATAAGGCATGTCCTAAGGACGCCTACCCCCTTCCCAACATGGACAAACTCGTCGACAATTCAGATGGTTTTAAACTATTATCGTTTATGGACGCATATTTAGACTACAATCAAATTCCGATGGCAAAAACAGATAAGATATATACGACCTTCATGACCGAATCGGGAAATTATCATTACAATGTGATGCCTTTCGGTCTGAAAAACACTGGCGCAATGTACCAACGAATGATGAACAAGGTTTTCAAAGGATAAATCGGGGATATGCTCGAAGTATATATGGGCGATATGATCGTAAAATCCCAGGAGGAAGCCGATCATGCCCAACACCTCAGAAAAGTTTTGATCAAGCCAGAAGCGTAAAGATGAGGTTCAATCCAGAAAAGTGCACCTTCGGAGTGAGAGCTAGAAAGTTCCTCGGTTTCTACCTCACCGAGCGAGGAATCGAAGCTCACCCCGACAAATGTCGAGCATTCTCAGAATTCCCCACCCCAAAGTACAAGAATTCAATCCAAATCCTTAACGGGATGTTAACCTCTCTAGTCCGGTTCGTTGCGAAATTAGCTCGGCACGCTCTTCCCTTCTTCAAACTTTTGAGAAAGGAGGCCGTCTTCAAATGGACAGAGGAATGCGAGCGAGCCCTAAACCACCTTAAACTAACAATGTCGCAACCGCCCATGTTGTCACGACCAAACAAGGAAGAAACATTATACTTATATCTGACCGTGACCACCGAGTCCGCCAGCGCCACGCTCGTCTGAGAGACGCAAGAAGGGCAAAAGCCCGTCTACTTCACGAGCAAAGCTTTACAAGGTCTAGAACTAAGATACCAGCAAATCGAGAAAATTTCCCTTGCATTAGTCTGCGCCGCCAGAAGACTCCGATACTACTTTTTAGCCCATACCATGATCGTCCGAACAGATTAACCCATCAAGCAACTTCTAGGTCGACCAGACATTACCGGCAGAATGCTCATGTGGTCGTTGGAACTGTCCGAATTCGACATCAAATACGAAAGCAGGAAGGCCCTCAAAGCACAAGTCCTAGCAGACTTCGTGGCCGAAATGACGTTCCCAACACCTCGAGAAGTGAACAACCACTGGACCGTTTATGTCGATGGCGCCTCTAGTTCATCGGGGAGCGGGGCAGGGATAATTCTGGAAAATAAGGAAGGAATTGTCATCGAGGTTTCCCTCACCCTCTCCTTTCCTAAGCCAAACAATTAGACGGAATACGAAGCTTTCTTCGCCGATCTACGGCTTGCAGGGGATATGGGAGCCAGCGAAATCAAAATTCTAATAGATTCACAACTCGTAGCCTCTCAGGTTCGAGGAGAATATCAAGTAAAGAAGGATCAGCTAGCTGAATACTGGACCCTCGTCAAGGTTCATCTAAATAAGTTCACTTTAGAAGACATACAACACATTCCTCAGGAGCATAA
Organism: Vicia sativa; assembly: GCA_021764765.1. Classification (NCBI taxonomy): domain Eukaryota; kingdom Viridiplantae; phylum Streptophyta; class Magnoliopsida; order Fabales; family Fabaceae; genus Vicia; species Vicia sativa. The sequence goes on along the minus strand of CM038795.1, from coordinate 57,620,654 downwards.
TGCTCACGCCGACGTTTTATCCAAACTTGCTAGTACGCGGACCAAAGGAGGGAACAAATCGGTAATCCAGGAAATACTCCCCTGACCAAGCATAGACAAAGGTCACTCAGGCCACAGCGTGTCTTGACCATCGAAGAAAGAACTTCTAGGATGACCCCTGTCTATAAATATCTGGTCGAAGGAATTATCCCCGACGACCCTAAAGAAGCGACCATCATCAGACGAAGAGCATGCTCCTACGTCATTCTCGAAGATTAACTCTACAAGAGAGGATTCTCTATCCCCCTCCTTAAATGTGTCGAAGAAACCAGAGTACCACATATACTCAAGGAAATACACAAAGGTATAGGTGCCCAACATCTAGGAGGCAAATCACTTTCCCGAAAGGCTCTTCGAGCGTGCTACTATCGGCCGACCATGCAGAACGATGCCAACGGGGACGTCAGGAAATGTGACAAATGTCAAAGACATGGACACATGCATCTGGCCCCTCCAAGCGAACTAAAATCCCTATCATCCCCGTGGCCATTCTCTTGGTGGGGGCTCGATATCCTCAAACCCTTCATTCTAGGGGCATACCAGAACAAATACTTAATAGTGGGCGTTGACTACTTCACCAAATGGATAGAGGCCGAGGCTTTGGCCAAAATCACCGCCCAAAACATCCTGCGCTTCTACAAGAAGAACATTCTAACCTGATTCGGCATCCCGCAAGCCATCGTTACTGACAATGGGACGCAATTTACGGACAAAAACTTCCAAGACTTTGTGATCCATCTGGGAACCGTACAACACTTCGCTTCAGTCGAGGATCCTCATAGAAACGGTCAGGCCGAATCAGCCAACAGGGTCATACTGCGCGGGCTAAGGAGAAGATTGGATGAATCAAAAAAGCAGTGGGTAGAGGAGTTACACAACGTGCTATGGGCCTATCGGACGACACCCCATTCATACACCGGGGAAACACATTTTCGGCTCGCATATGGGACCGAAGTTGTCATCCTAGTTGAGTTGACCGAACCATCGCGGAGGGTCGAATCTCCCCTCGACATGGAGATGAACAATCAATCCTCGAGGGACGAACATGGGCTGCCCTTAGAGAAGCCTTGCTCAAACAAAGGATAGCCCTCCGATATGATGCAAGGGTCATTCCCCGGGAATTCGATGTCGGAAGTCTAGTCCTTAAGCGAAATATGAAGAGCCTCGCCGAGGGGAAGCTCGCAGCAAATTGGGAAGGCCCCTACCGAGTACGTGCTATAATAGGGACATGAGCCTACTACTTGGAAAATTTACAAGGGGAACACCTCACCCGCTCATGGAACACTGAGAAACTTAAACAATACTACAGTTTAAGGGGTCGACACATCTCGAGGAACTATCTTCCTAAGACCACGGCTCAACACTACACGCTCGCCCCGGCACCAGCGTTGCGTGGATACACGGCATATTTAAGGCCACTAGGTTCGTATAACAGACTAGGCGCTCGCCTCGGTACGGAGGACTCAAACAAGCTCTGTCACCTAAGTACCTCGCCCGGTAGAACACCCATCTCGCGATGGGACGTTCAAGCCACCGACCTCACGCTTTCAAACAAAAACTGAGTTATGGACCAAGCACGACAAATAGCTGGCCCGCTTTGATGAGTATCCCCACAGTCAAAGATGCTCATAATAAGATATGGTCACAAAGGACCAGAATTGTCAAAGAGTTAAAACGGGGACTCCACCCCTTTACAAAAATCAGTCAAAATACGACCAACACTGGTCGACAAAATATTACATAAGTGGGCCTCGCCCAGACAAGTCAAATAAATAGAAATCAAATCCCCTCGGCTGGTTGACCAGAAGTTGTCCCAATGATCGGCTGCGGGGGAGTCTCGTCGACAACCATATCTTCCATAAGGAAGTCAGGCTTTCTTATCACGCCCCGTTAACGAAGTAGTGAACCCCCATTCCATCCGTCTTCAATTCCACTTTGGGGTTCAAAGCGCGAATATGCGACACAGCATCATCAAAACTGGCCGTAGATGCGACCACAACATCATCATAAGCCTGATGAATCTGGATTACGAACTCTACTCGGGTTCTCACATCAGAGAACTCCACGGGCTCATCCTCGTCAGGGGTCATCTCCTTTTGCAGCCGGTCCAGCTCCTGCTTGGCTTCACGGGCATCTTTCAAGGCCGCATTAACGGCCTCTTCATAACGATCAACCAGTGTCCCGCGTTCCTCCGACCATATCTTCCGATCATCCTCCGCCTTTCTCTCAACCTCCGTCAGTTTGGTCTACAACTGCAGCAGTTCAGCGTCCAGGATTTGGTTCTGTTCCGAATAGGCGACTGCCATATCAAGGACCCTCATTAGCGAGGCGACGTCTTCTACCAATGCAACCCTCTTTGACGGGCGATCCAGGGCCTCGAGCTTAAGCTTTTCAGCATGAGGGAGGACCACACGGGAGGCTTCAAAGTATTTCTTGTCATGCCAGTAGGGGGAAGGACAAATTTTCCATTCTCTTTCTCTTTAGTCAGATCAATTTTTGCCCTCGCCCTTTTCAGCATAGACAACATCGATTGAGGAGATGAAGTCCCCGCCGCGGGGCCAGAGGATGATTTGCCAGACCTTTCCGCACCGACCGCACCTGGTTCCGTCGGGGGGGCCTTCTTTTCCTTTCTTCCTCAAGACCTTCCTGGCCACACGCTCCATAGCCGGATTCATCTTATCTGAAAATCAAACATAAACGTATTAGCATAAAGGATCAAGTACACCCGACGTAGCTAAATTAAACAGAACAAAAAGCTACCCAAATACTCTCTAGGGTCCCCGGAGGCAAGGAGCTCTCGGACGTTTATAAGACCAGGCTCGGGGATTTCGTCCCCATCTTTATCCAGAAGCGGTTTCCCCCCTTTGCCCATACGACGAACCCAGGGAAAACCCGCCACAAACGAGGATAACTTCTCGAAACCAGCCAAGTCTTCAACACTCAGCTCGCCCCGAGCCCAAACATACGAATCCGGAGTCCTTTCAAAATGTTTTTTCGACCACCAGAACTTAAATTTGCGGACGAGCGCATACTTCCGCTCCCCTTGCTCATTATAATATGGGGTTCTATCCCTCAGTAACCTCGGGACGGTGTGAAACACGTTGTGCATCGCCCACTCAGATACAGGTCAAATAAGCATAAACCTATCCTTGAAGAAGCGGACAAATTCCTGGAACGCTTTGAAAAGCATCTCGTTTTGATGCTTCAACGATACTAGCCCCTAACGGACTTTACCATCTACCTTCGTCGAGCTCCTCTAAAGGCAAAAAATATAGAAAAATAGTTCTGGCGTAGCTCCCACCTCCAAGTAATCGCACACGATCTCAAACGCCCGGATGAATGCTATGGAGTTTGGATGAAGCTGGCACGGGGCTAATCGAAGATGGCGGAAGATCCATACATGGAACTCGGTAAAAGGGACCCTGAAACCCAAGTGCCGAAACCACACATCATAGACAGGGATGAAGCGAGGCTCGTATCTCGAGCATATCCAGCCATCCGGGGCAGGTACATGCACGAACTAGTCTTTAACGCCCTCGGACGGAGCATACGAACTCACCGGGGAAAATATCCCGTCAGGATCATCCAGAAATTGAGAGCCACGTTTCCCTACATCCGTAGAGGCACAAACCTCTAGATCGTCCTCATCAACTTCCTCGACTTCCATCAGAGAGGGGCCTTCTTCGACCTTAGGAATCAGGGGGTTGTCATTACTCTCCTCAGTAGAAGTAAATCCAGAAGGGGACTTCCCCGAACTCACAGAAACCTCGCGAGTATCTTGGTCGTTGCTCATTGTAGCACCTGAAAAGTAGGAGGAACAGGTGAGATCGACATCAACGTCAAAACCACCCTTCCACCACAGGTCAAGTGAAAGGGCTTCATTGAAGAAGGATCATATCCCCGGCCAAAAGCCCTCTCTAAGATGAGGAACACTCCGACCTAGATCACCAAGTACTCGTGGCCCCGCCGGCGGCGCAAAAACCACCGCTAAAGGGAAGAACAACCGTTTGCCGCCAAAAGTGTGCTATAAAACGTAGACCCTAACCAGGAATATCTCCACATGCATGATTCAAAACAACCGAAATTATTGCAAAAGAATCAGAGAACATACCGTTTATAAGTGGAAGAGACAAGAAATTTGAACAAAATGAATGATCCGGTAAGTAGAGGATGATGTCGACCACAACGAAACTCGTCCTCGGATTAATAAACAATCAAGTCGAACAACAAGAACAAACGACGCACTCGTGAGAGAAGCGAAAAGTTATGAATTGTATGGGTTTTTAGTATTTATAAGCCCTCTACGAACGCTTGGGTTCTGGGCCTAGGTGGGTACCTAAAAAAGTCATTATACCCTAGCCCCTAGGTCTGCCAACCGTCACGTCACTTGCTTCAAGGCCACGTAAGCAAGGCGATACAAATTCTAAATTCTCCGCTTCCTCGACGTCTCTTCGATTCCTCAAAGCATAACGGCTTCAAGTTTTATTTCAACATCAAGTCATCACATTTACGAGCAAACACAACGACTTAGGGGGCTACTGTTCTGGATATCCCGAACGCATTCGAGCAAGTGGTTCGTCCCTATGGTATTGCGACCAATTCGACCCAACGGCATTGCCTTAGTGCTCCCCGTGAGCGTTCCCGCAATAACGTGTCCGACATATGTCAAACTGGGCGAAACCTACAGCCATCGCGCCGAACGCCCGTCTTGAGCTAAGTGCCCGACATAACGGTAACTAGCGGTCGTGGCTGCCCGGCTTTTACCTAATCAGATCGGATGGCTATATTTGTGGACCCGTATATTTTGGCCCATATACAATAGCCAATGAGAATCCTCCTATAGCATTATATAATCCCTCATATCTTTGAGCGCAAGTTATATTTTCTTACACTCTAACCACTCAAATACTTCCTACCTATTCTTTCGATTATTTGCTTACTTTAGCATCTGAGTGCCTTGCAGGTACACCACCCCCCCTCTTCATCAACTTGCTCGGAAGATTGTCAACTGCTCGACGGTCTCCAGTTCTAATCGACAGTTCAGATCAGATTGAATAATAGAAAAATAGCAAAATTTATTTGGAAAATGATATTGTCAAAAAACAACTAGATATATAGTAGTTTGTTTTATTTTTCTGTACATAAATGGCTTAATATAATTATTACAATTATTGTTAAATATTTCTCATCAAATTTATTTTTAAATATTTATATTAATTTTTTAGAATAAAATAAATTTTTTATCCTGATAAAAATTTCAAAATCTATTTTTAATGTTTACACTCATTTTTGATAAATTTTGTTCTAAGGTAATTTACCAGAACTATTTTGTAAGTTATTATATCAATAAAAAGATGCATGGCATTTTAACCTCATGACTAAAGAATGTATAGTTTATCAACTTATATATAGAAATTTTATTTATCTAAACATATTTAAAGTCAACACTATATTACAAAATAAATTTAATGAAACAGTATTATGTGTATGTATATGAAGTGCAGCAGAAACAGACATTGATGTATGAAAATAACAACATAGTTTGATTTATTGAAAATTTTCTATCATTGTTATTTTCGATGTCATCCACCTACACATAGTCAGATATTTTTCTCAATTCCAGGATTTGAAGTCTCTATCTTATATTTATGGTTGTACATTAAATAGAAACTAGTTTATGAAACCATTCAAAATATATTGTAAAAAGATGTTTAAAATTTCATTGAATGACATTTCATAAAATGTCACTTTGAAAAAACATGTCTCTTAAATTATGCCATCTCTTCCCTTATTTATAATTAAAATTCATAAATCATTTTTTATCTTTCAAATTTAGTGTTCTACTAAGTAATCAAAATTGATCGGAGATAGACGATCGTGGGTTGCAATTATGATTAGAGCTTTCGGTGCCGTGAAAGAGTGGCCAATCTGCAAGATTACCACTCCAATATTCTATTCAATATGAGAGAGATGAGTAAATAAAATTTGAATTGTACCTAAAAATGATGCACTTCTTCCTTGTATAATAAAGTCGTTAGAACAACTTGTCTATCTTAGATGTGTGATGCACGAATTCAATGGATAGATTAATGATTCAGATCATTTTCACTCTAAAACAAGATCGTAGCATGCCTGCTCTATGAATGACGTGGTGGGTTCGATATATTCTCTAGGTCGATGCACTTAATCTTTATGACTAGCCTTGAACAGTTTCCCCTCACAATTACTCTTCTTTGTTTGGTAAGGGTTTTTCACCTTTTCCATTTTATGACTCTACCACATTGGATTTAGACTTAAAAAAAGCTATTATTAGAGGTCAATTAATTTATTTTAGTGTCTATTGAGGAATTTTGGTTCTTCATAATTTTCCATCACTTTTTTTAGTCCATGTGAATGATTTTGTATGTCTTTTATTGATAGAAGAATGTAGAAATATATAACCATAGGATTAAACATAGTGACGGAAAAATTTTAAGATATATTTACTTCTCAAATTTTTTGAAATAGTTAAAAATAAATTCTAAAATATTTATAAGAAACTGATTTAATCTTTTTTATCATAATAATTTATATTTCTATGAGCCATAGATTGAATTATAGAAAAATAGAAAAATTTATTTGAAAAATGATATTGTCAAAAAACAACTAGATATATAGTAGTTTGTTTTATTTTTCTTTACATAAATGGCTTAATATAATTATTACAATTATTGTTAAATATTTCTCATCAAAATATTTTTTTAAATATTTATATTAATTTTTTAGAATAAAATAACTTTTTTATCCTGATAAAAATCTCAAAATCAATTTTTAGTTTACATTCATTTTTGATAAATTTTGTTCTTAGGTTTTAATTTACCAGAACTATTTTGTAAGTTATTATATCAATAGAAAGATGCATGACATTTTAACATCATGACTAAAGAATGTATAGTTTATCAACTTACATGTAGAAATTTTGTTTATCTCAATTCTATATTACAAAACAAATTTAATGGAACAGTGTTATGTGTATGTATATGAAGTGCAGCAGAAACAGACATTGATGGATGAAAAAAACAACATAGTTTGATTTATTGAAAACTTTCTATCATTTTTATTTTCGATGTCATCCACCTACATATAGTCAGATATTTTTCTCAATGCTAGGATTTGAAGTCTCTGTCTTATATTTATGGTTGTACATTTAATAGAAATTACTTTATGAAACAATTCAAAACATATTGTAAAAAGATCTTTAAAATTTCATTGAATGACATTTCATAAAATGTCACTTTGAAAAAACATGTCTCTTAAATTATACCATCTCTTCCCTTATTTATAATTAAAATTCATAAATCATTTTTTATCTTTCAAATTTAGTGTTCTACTAAGTAATCGAAATTGATCAGAGATTGACGACCGTGGGTTGCAACTATGGATTAAAGCTTTCAGTGCAGTGAAAGAGTGGCCAATCTGCAACATTACCACTCCAATATTCTAGTCAATATGAGAGAGATGAGTAAATAAAATTTGAATTGTACCTAAAAATGATGCACTTCTTCCTTATATAATAAAGTCGTTAGAACAACTTGTCTATCTTAGATGTGTGATGCACGGATTCGTTGGATAGATTAAGGATTCAGATCATTTTCACTCTAAAACAAGATCGTAGCATGCCTGCTCTATGAATGACGTCGTTGGTTCGATATATTCTCTAGGTCGATGCACTTAGTCTTTATGACTGGCCCTGAACAGTTTCCCCCTTACAATTACTCTTCTTTGTTTGGTAAGGGTTTTTCACCTTTTACATTTTTTACCGATCATAGCCCGGCTTGAAAGAAAAGTTAAAATGTGACATCGTTGTCATTGGGAACTCTCTCTTTAAAGTGCATCATGCTTTAGATGTCTTTTAATATGCTCTATCAAAATGACCTTTGGCAACTAGAGTACTTGAGTGTTTTTCTAAGACAATTTAGACCGTTAAGAATGCTCCTTTTTCAATTATATGTTTCTGTTTACCCTTCAATAGTTTCAAAATAGAAGTTTTGAACCACCTGATCATCGCACCCTTGTAACCGAACCATGAGAGTTGGGCCTTTATCAAAGTCTTACAATATTCGTGCAACTACCAAGAGAGGAAATCCATCTTTGTCAATTTTCTTCATCTTTTCGAGGTATAATAGATTGTGGCGAAGCGTGCTCAGGGCCATGGTTTGAATTCATTGGTGAAGATTACCCTTTACTTTGAAGCTTATTTTGACGACGTGTAACATTTCAAGGATAATATCTTTTTGTGCTTAATATCAAGCACATATAAAACCTCTTTGTCAACATTTTTCACGTAAAGAATTTCATAATTACTTTGTGAACTTCTGTGGAAAATCAACTTCCTCTTTTGAAACCCTTGCATTAGAAATTTTTTCATCTTTTACGTCGGATTCAATTTCATATCTTTATCATGAGTGATTGATAGTTGATTAAGGGAGACACTGTGTGGAAGGCTACAAATAAGATATAGTTATATCCCAAAACTTATCCCTTGTTGATGATGTTATACCCCAAAATTTTCCCTCCTATTTTTTTCAAGTCAATACACATCTCCATACTCAAGAGTTCCTTAAGGGTTGACCAGATGAACCCTCTCCTAAGAAATCAACCCACAAATAGGGTTTTGATTATATCAAGTCAAAAATGGTTTCTATTGCCTCAAGTAAGCATCATGCCTCCTCACATGTCTCAAGGTATCACCATGTCAAGTTCCAAGCCTCATAGCTCAAGTTTTCTCAATCAATTGCATTGGACAAAAAGTCAATTGTGGTCAACATATAGTCAAACTTCATCATTTTTGGTCAACATCAAGATTTTGAAGTCATGTTCATCATTTGATCAATTGTTGATCATAATTCATCAAGAAAGTTCAAAGAATTGATCAAAAGTCAAAGTTTCTAAATTAGGGTTTATGATAAAAAGTCAACAGAACTTTGACCAGGCATAACTTTCACATACTTCATTAGAATTTTTTCCATCAAATCTCATTCTGAAGGGAATTAAATTCTCTACAACTTTGTGTCGCACATGCTTTGCCCAAATATGCATCATTTGAGAGATATGGGCCAAGACATTATAGGTCCTTCTAAAAGTCAACAAAAAGTCATATTTTTCCAAAGAAGTGTACATGAGCATGGAAGCTTCAATGAAGATGAAACCAAAATTAGAATTTATAGGACATCTTAAGCTTTCTAAAAAGTCCAAGATCACCCTCAAATGATAAAAATTGAGCAAGTTATGGCTTGGTAAAAAATGGAAATTTTGAAGAAATGTGTGAAGAAAATATTGGCCAAACATGAAAATTTTCCAAATGGGCCTATATTTCTTTGGTTCAAACTTGTTTCTAATATTTTCAAGAACCTCTAAGCCCATCCACACGCCATGTTTGTAATTATTTTATTTATTTTTGGATTAATTCACTCAAATTCAATTTTAATTAAAATAAAATACAAAATTAAATGGGATAAGTGCAAGGCTGTAAATTTGAGTTGCTTGAGGTCCAAGATAGTCATGATAGTTGGCCAAATTCGTGCAAGATCTGATTGGCATGAGATTGAGAAATTTTGGAAGTTTTTCATTTGATTTCCAAATCAAATATTTTCTCCATCAATGCAAAGTATTTTCTCACATGATATGACCTAATTCACACATTATATATAAGAGGATCAAGACCAAGATCAAAGACACAGATTGGATGCCTAAAGAACTCTAACCAAACTCTCAAATTTTTTCAATTTTAGGGAAAACTCGAGCCTTACTTTCAAGCCATTCTTAGTCAATTTCAAGCACTTATGCCTAAAGCACTTATTCACTTCCCCAAGTGCACCGGTTTGGTAAAGGTTTTTTGAATTTCAAACTCTAAATCCATGCTATTTAAACTGTTTCGATGCATGTATATGTGTTCATACTAATGTTTGTAAATGTTTAGATCCATCGTTTGTGAGATTTGACGCATGAATCATGTTATACCATTGTTAGGGCATAAAGAACTGTAAGCTTCGAATCCACTGATACAGGCCGATTCAGACCAAACAAATACCACCATTGAACTCACAAGGGTCGATTTAGGGGGGTAGGGTCCTCTTTCTGCTTTTATTCTCATTATTTTGCAGGTTTGGCATTTGGAGTGGTCTGAGAAGACGACCGGAGTTCATCGTCGGTGTCTCTGACCTTGGTTCACCGGCAAGGGCAAGCGTGGAGTTATGTGATTCGTCCCATCAAACGACCCTGGGTCCCACGCGCGGTTGGTTTGAAAAATCATAAATCAGGAACTTTGTTTCACTTATATATTTATGATTGTGCATATATTATTGGATGTATCACCACCCCAGTGGGAACCCATGCACGCGCTAGTCCCTTACCCTCTATCAGGTCGCTTGTTCGAGCCTGCCTTTTGGCATAATTTTTCATAACTTTTGATTTTTACAGGTATTCTTATACATACAATTGGAGGCGAGATCTAAACATTACAAGCATATGACCTAGTGGCTAAATTTTGAACCTGTGACCCTCAGGTCACAAGTTCAACACTCTCTAGGGCCATTCTAATTTTTTACCACTTGTTTTCTTACATTTTTCTTATTTCTTTTATTTTTCTAACCAATTTTAATTTCCTTTCAAAAATTATTTTTTCACATATAAAAAACCCTAAAAAAATGTTTTAATTTTAGATTTAGGTTTAAAAACCTTTATTTAATTTTAGACACAAAAATATTTTATTTTTCTTTCATTTAAAATTATTTTCATAATTAATTTCTAATTAATCTAGAATTAGGTTTTCTCAAATAAAATCAATTCCAAAAAATACCAAAAAATATTTTTCTTTAATAATTAGGGTTTAGAATATTTTCACAATTATTAAAGCATTTTTCTCATTATTTATTTATTGTTTTTTTCATTTAAATTCTAGAAATTAATGTATAGGTTGCAAGGATTTTTTTTTTGCAATAGCGTAGATTTAATTTCTCGCATTTTACTTTCTGCACCTCTTATTCTGTATCTGCCCTAAAGCCATGTAATAGCATATGACTTTATCTTTTCCGTTTTTACTTTCTGCACCTCTTATAAACCGTTTATAAACTGCTTAGATGTATGCTAATAGGATATTATGGCAAGATTAATCAATCAACTGTTAGATGACTCTAATTCAAAGATAACATATCTGAATCGAACACAGTCTTCACACTTGTACCCCTTAGGGTATCTTCTCTTGTTGCCTTACGAATATACATGGTCATGTCCCTCGAACGTAGGGGTACCATTAGCAAAAGTCCCTCAATTCAAAATCATCACAAAGATCATAGTCCCTCGATGACCCTCCGATGTTTCCTACGAATATATGATCTCATCCCTCGGTTGTTGCCTACGAATAAGTGAATATCGTCCCTAAAGAAATTCTAAGGTATCCTTACAATGCTGCCTTCAATGACCATACGATGATCCTATGTCTGTCCCTTCATATCCAAAGGATAGAGTTACCTACCAACTAATGGTATGGATAACGTTGTCCTAAAGGAGAAGGAAAATAACAAGAATGACTATTTCTGAGTAGGTAATAAGACTTTTAATTGCTTGCTTCAATCAAAACAAATACTTTTTACACCTCACACTATTTTCAAAAATACTTTCAAACAAACACTTTGTATACATTCATACGAGAATCATTACAAAGTTACATTTTCAAAACAATTATTTCTAAACACTTTGTATACATTCTTGAGGAATGATACAAGAATCATTACTAAGTCAAAGCGAAATACTTTTCAAATATTTTCTAAATCACACACACACACACAGAAAGAAAATTTTCAAAAGTGAGCTAAAGCAATTAAGAGCCTTTAGATAACTACGGATGGAAAGATTGCTAATACCTTCCCTTTTCATAATTACCTCCTGTACTCATAATTGATAAAAGGTCTTTCCTGTTCTTTTCACCCTTTCCTTTATTGGATAAAAGAAAAGTCGGTGGAGACTCTTGCTATCCACAGCATTTGCGATAAAACGCAAAACAAACAAGTCAGTTCTCCCACCGTGTTACATATGACAAGGCTTCTAGAAGAGAATTTTGGCAAGAATGACTTGAAAACTTGGAAAAATGACCTATAATTCAAGCTTATGGGCCTATAAGTTCTAATTTCAACACCCTAGCTCCACAAAATATTTTTTCATGTTCTTGAACATTTTGGAAAGCTTGGAACAAGATCTACAACTTTCACGTTGAAAGTTTTTCTTGAATCAAAATGGATCTTGGTGAAAAATGGCCATGAAAATGGTGAAAAAAGTGATAAAAAACACTTGAAAATTTTTCCACGTGTTTAAAAAAATCAAGTTTTGACTTTTTCACACATTTTTTATTTTTGATGATCATGATGGATAATGTGAAATACTTTGATGATTAAAAAATTTAATTTCAAAAGTTGACCAAAAAGTCAAAGTTTAATTTATCTATACAATTGACTTTTTGTCAGATGATTCAGAATTCCACTGTTGATCAATCGTGGCTTTGGAGATGTTTTTAAACATGAAATTAGGTCGAGATATTGCATTGGTGATCTTGATATCATTCTCCAAGAAATTAGGTCATTCATTAAGCAAAAAGTCAATGATGCACCATCCTCGATCAAAACCCTAATTTGGTCGATTTAAGATTTGTATTGAGGAAATGATTTGATTTTGAAGATCAAATGTTAATGATTGATGAAGATAAATAACTAGAGGTGATTGGAGACTCAAACCCTAATTGTTCACATCTTTCATTGATGAAAGATTTTGATTCAAAACCCTAATTTGGCACAAGGAGCACACACCAGCTATCTTGTTCTGAAATTGTCAGTGATGCAACGATGCATATGTAGATGATATGAGATGGTATCTTAGGTCAAAAATTGGGGTATGACAGATATGAGTTAAGTGTTATACTTTTGGGAGTGTAATTATCAGTACGACTTAAGATTTATCTATTCCCCCTTGAGAGAAGATATATTTATAGAGGAAGATGTATTTATAGAGACCTCCAGGGCCTAGGGTTCTCTTGGGAAGGGTCATTATCCACTAGTCAATTATGGACCATTGAATCCCTATGTCCCAAGAAGTCATGGGTCTATTATTGACCATGCCTTCTCTTTTCTCCCAAAAACATCTTATCTCATGTTTCCCCGACTAGGTGATAGGAAATTCTCGGGGCGAGGCGATACCCCCCCCCCCCTTTGGGAGACATTCTAACACCGTCTCTTATTGGAAAGTATAAAGGTATCGACCTAGGAAAGGCTTTTTACAATTATAACATTGTAGGTATACGTGCCAATCGATTGGCCAATACAAAAAATTTCCCAAAATTGTTTACACAACTCCTGATTCAATTGGATCGACTTTAAAAAAAATAGAAAATTTTCTTAAGAAAAATAAGTTATAAAACTTGTTTTAGTGGGTGTATGATTAGTCGTATAACTTTACCAGAAAACTTGTAAGCTTTGACTACATATTATTCACTCAAATGTGGTAGAGAAAACTTTTACCCTTCCTCTCTAACACACTTTGAAGTTTCAAGACTTGTCAAATAAATTGATCATATATACACTTGCTTGAATTATTCTTGGAGATGAGGCTTGGGGTTTATTCTAATAGCCATCATAAGAGGATCTCTTGCAATTATCATTAGACCCTAAATTTGTCTTCTTGCATCGTTAACCGTTTTTTATATTTGCACTTTAGCTATTAACTTCAAAAACTAGTTATAATCATGAAAAGAATGTTCATCTTCAAGAGAGATTTTTTATCAATAACCTACAAAACATAATTCACATTTTAGGCTATTATGGACTTTGCTCTCGCATATACTAAAATCAATGATCTTGGTTATTAATATGTTTAGAGGTGAGGAAATATCCAATCAATTATTTAAAAAATACCTACACCCTAATACATTAGCTTTGTGTAAAACTCTTTTAACAAAAGATTAAGATTAATTAGTGTTTTACAGATTAAGATTAACAAAAGTTGATATATTACATTAATTTGTATATTAGGGTAATAGATTATTTTGGTGTAATTTTGTCCCCAAATAAAATTTTGGGTCAAATATATATTTTCCCTCGTTAATAGATTTTAATTCAATTTTAGTCTTTAAAAAAATTCATTCAAACAATAGTTCTTCTAAAAATTTATGTCTATATTTTTAGTCTATTTCGTTAACTTTTTTTAATGAAGTTGACCTGATGTTGTCACGTAAAAAAATTTGGTGATTGAAAAATAGTTTTACCTACAAAAATAAATAATTGTCACTAAAATTAGATTGGCTTAAATGCACTTTTGGTCCCTCTAGTTTTAAAATTCTGAAATTTAAGGCCCCCTAGTTTAAAAGTCAGGTTTTTGGTCCCTCAAATTTACCCGAGTTGAGATTTTCCATCTGGCAAGGAGTTTGATGACTTGGCAAGGGGATTTTTAGCCATGTCATACATTCTAAAATTAAATAATTTGATATTATTTTAAAAACATTAAAAATTATTTTTTAATATTAAAAAAATATGTTAAATAGAATTGTGGATGAAAACGTGCCCTAATTTAACATATTTTGAAACTAGAGGGGCCAAAAGTGCATTTAAGCCAATTAAAATTTTCAAAATAATCTTTTCTTTTCCAATAAATACAATATATGAATCACCAACGTCATTGTGATGTATTATATTTCTCTCTTTGGATTAACGATAGGGTACCATGCATTAGCATAATCTGTTATTTTCGATGGCACCAACTTTTGTGCAATAAAATTTTTTGTAAATTCTTGACACTAATAATAACTTCACAACATATTTAATTTTAGTGTATGAGTATTAGTTTTAATCTTGACATTAATAATCTTAAATTATTATTCTAATTAGGGTCATTTCTGAGATTTTGAGTGTCCTGTCAAAATTATGAATTTGGTGTCATTTTTCTTAGTTCATAATTTTTCATTTGATTTATAAGTCATATGTTACAAATAAAGAATCAACTTCATATGTATATATAATTAAAGTAAGAATGATAAGTGGTTTGAAAATTTACAATACTGGAGAAAGAGCTTTTTATAGTGAGAATCTTTAATTAAAGGAAGATAGTTTTAGTATGGTTTATGGATTTATTACGTTAATCTTCATTTTCTATGTTTATTTTAGTGACAGATTATGTATTTTAGTGACAGGTTATGCGTTTTGACACGAAGTTTCATCTTTTAAGATAGTTTTAGTGACAAATTTTGTGGTTTTAGTTATGGTTTATGGGCTTTAACTTGAATCATTATCTTCTAAGATATTAGTTTTAGTGATAGTTTTTGAGTTTATTCACAATTTTTGGGTTTTTACACAAATATTTATCTTCTAAGATAGTTTTAGTAATGATTTGAGATTTTTAGTGACGGTTTATAAATTTTGACATGAATCTCTTGAAAGATATTATTAGTGATAATTTGTGACTTTTAGTGACGGTTAGTCTTCAACGTTATCTAACAAAATTAGAACTCAAGACCTTGAAAAAATACACTCTCAAGTCTTAAGCCTCTACTAATAAACTATCCCTTAAAAATTAAAAATACATATTCCTTAATCAAAGAGTGAAAGTTAACTAGAGAAACTAAAAATATAAGTGGAAAACATTAAAAAGTTATTTTAAAAATAATTCGAAGGACTAAAATTAAATAATAATATATTTATCAAGACCTCCAACATATTTAATCCTAATATTCTTTACTAGATTTTCTATAACATGTGGAATAATGCAACTCTGTCATTAAATTTCGTCCAAACCAAAAACCGAATATACTAAAAATACTATAAACTAGCATTAAAATCTAAAAACTTAAACTAAGGAGTAATAATTAAGGAAAGGTAGAAATAATTAATGTATCATCTATTTTTATATTAGATCAATTATAGAGAATGAAGTTTTCCTCATTCTCATAAATTATATATGAGTTTTAAAGTTATGAATTTCATTCCCAAATATCACTACCAAGTACCAACTTTATTCAGAACACAAACAATTTTTTTTGAAAATAAACAATATATTTTTTAAAAGAATACATATCCACTTTATGTTTCAAGCATTCAATATGACTCTTCATGTTACACAATTCAGGTAAGAATGAATATTATATATGATATGAATACACAGTGACTCTAAATACTCATGGTCAAGTAAATAATATTTTTTTTAAATTTTTTATATATAAAATATAAAATTAAATGTGTCATCTATTTTTATATTAATTGAAGAAAAGGTAGAAATAATTAATGTGTCATCTATTTTTATATTAGATCAATTATAGAGAAAGGAGTTTTCCTCATTCTCATAACTTAAATATGAGTTTTAAAGTTATGAATTTCATTCTCAAATATCATTATCAACAATTTCTTATTTTCCCTATACCTTCTTTTTTTAAGTATCACAAGAAATTTTAAAAATATTTTTAAAATAGAAAATATATTTTCGGTACACACTATTTTCAAAATTGCATTTATAAAAAATTAAAAATATACTTTTTGTAATAAAATAATTTTGTTGCCAAAACAACACAAAAAGTGACTCAAGCTATTCGGTGGACAGGTTTTTTCGTTGAAAATCGGAAATACGTTTTTAGTTTGTACCGAAATTGCATTTTTGATTCTATTTCTTACCTTTTGAAGAGCATAATTCAAAATAAATAACTTATAAGTGTATAGAGTGCAAATCAGAAGTATGTCTTAGTTTCCGAAAACATTTTCAGGATTGTATACAATGTTTTTCATTAAATAAGAAATTCAACTTTATTCAATAATATATATATATATATATATATATATATATATATATATATATATATATATATATATATATATATATATATATATATATATATATATATATATATATATATATATATATGAAAAACACAATATACTTATTAACAGAATACATATCCACTTTAATGCATTCAATATGACTCTAAATACTAAATAATATTTTTTTCAAATCAATTTTATGTAACTACGTAGTGTTTAAATATTTTAGGTACAATATATAAACTATAAATTTACCACATTGGGTTTAGACTAAAAAAAAATATTATTAGAGGTCATTTAATTTATTTTAGTGTCTATTAGGGATTTTTTGTTCTTCATAATTTTCCATCATTTTTTTAGTCCATGTGAATGATTTTGTATGTCTTTTATTGATAGAAGAATGTAGAAATATTTAACCATAGGATTAAACAGTGACAGAAAAATTTTAAGATATAATTACTTCTCAAAATTTTTAAAATAATTAAAAATAAATTCTAAAATATTTATAAGAAACTGATTTAATGCTTTTTATCATAATAATTTATATTTCTATGAGCCATAGATTGAATAGTAGAAAAATAGAAAAATTTATTTAAAAAATGATATTGTCAAAAAACAACTAGATATATAGTAGTTTGTTTTATTTTTCTTTACATAAATGGCTTAATATAATTATTACAATTATTGTTAAATATTTTTCATCAAAATATTTTTTAAATATTTATATTAATTTTTTAAAATAAAATAAATTTTTTATCCTGATAAAAATCTCAAAATCTATTTTTAATATTTACACTCATTTTTGATAAATTTTATTCTTAGATTTTAATTTACCAGAACTATTTTCTAAGTTATCTTATCAATAGAAAGATGCATGATATTTTAACATCACGACTAAAGAATGTATAGTTTATCAACTTACATATAAATTTTGTTTATCTAAATATATTTAAAGTCAACACTATATTACAAAACAAATTTAATGGAACAATGTTATGTGTATGTATATGAAGTGCAGCAGAAACAGACATTGATGGATGAAAATAACAACATAGTTTGATTTATTGAAAATTTTCTATCATTGTTATTTTCGATGTCATCCACCTACACATAGTTAGATATTTTTCTCAATGCCAGGATTTGAAGTCTCTGTCTTATATTTATGGTTGTACATTAAATAGAAACTATTTTATGAAACCATTTAAAATATATTGTAAAAAGATCTTTAAAATTTCCCACTTCATAAAATGTCACTTTGAAAAAACATGTCTCTTAAATTATACCATCTCTTTCCTTATTTATAATTAAAATTCATAAATCATTTTTTATCTTTCAAATTTAGTGTTCTACTAAGTAATCGAAATTGATCAGAGATTGATGACTGTGGGTTACAACTATGGATTAGAGCTTTCGGTGCAGTGAAAGAGTGGTCAATCTGCAAGATTACCACTCCAATATTCTAGTCAATATGAGAGAGATGAGTAAATAAAATTTGAATTGTACCTAAAAATGATACACTTCTTGCTTATATAATAAAGTCGTTAGAACAACTTGTTTATCTTAGATGTGTGATGCACGAATTCAATGGATAGATTAAGGATTCAAATCATTTTCACTCTAAAACAAGATCGTAGCATGTCTGCTCTATGAATAAAGTGGTTGGTTCGATATATTCTCTAGGTCGATGCACTTAGTCTTTATGACTGGCCCTGGACAGTTTCCCCCTCACAATTACTCTTCTTTGTTTAGTAAGGGTTTTTCAGCTTTTCCATTTTTTACCGATCGTGGCCCGGCTTGAAAGAAAAGTTAAAATGTGACATCGTTGTCATTGGAAACTCGCTCTTTAAAGTGGATCATGCTTTAGATGTCTTTTCATATGCTCTATCAAAATGACCTTTGGCAACTAGAGTACTTGAGTGTTTTTTTGAGACAATTTAGACCGTTAAGAATGTACCTTTTTCAATTATATGTTTCTGTTTACCCTTCAATAGTTTCAAAATAGAAGTTTTGAACCACCTGATCATCGCACCCTTGCATCCGAACCATCAGAGTTGGGCCTTTGTCAAAGTCTTTCAATATTCGTGCAACTACCAAGAGAGGAAATCCATATTTGTCACTTTTCTTCATCTTTTCGAGGTATAATAGAGTGTGGCGAAACGTGCTCAGGGACATGGTTTGAATCCATTGGTGAAGATTACCCTTTACTTTGAAGCTTATTTTGACGACGTGTAACATTTCAAGGATAATGTCTTTTTGTGCTTAATCTCAAGCACATATAAAACCTCTTTGTCAACACTTTTCACGTAAAGAATTTCATAATTACTTTGTGAACTTCTGTGAAAAATCAACTTCCTCTTTTGAAACCCTTGCATTAGAAATTTTTTCATCTTTTACGTCGGATTCAATTTCATATCTTTTTCATGAGTGATTGATAGTTGATTGAGGGAGACACTGTGTGGAAGTCTACAAATAAGATATAGTTTTCTTTTTATATCTTCAAACAATTCACCGCTCAAGGAATCAGAGGATCAATGAGTTGATTGATACACACTGTAACACGGTGGATGAACTGACTTGTTTGTTTTGTGTTTGATCGTAAATGTTGCGGATAGCAAGAGTCGCCACCGACTTTTCTTTTATCCAATTAAGGGAAGGCGAAAAGAACAGGAAAAGACCTTCATTAGATTCTGAGTAAGGGAGGTGGTTATGAAAAGGGAAGGTATTAGCACCGTTTCCATCCGTAGTTATCTACGGGCTCTTAATTGCTTAGCTCACTTTAATTGCTTTTTTGTGTGTGTGTTTTGAAAAGATTTTTGAAAAGACATTTCTCTTTGACTTCGTAATGATTCACGCTGGAATGTATACTAAGTGTTTGGAAATTTTTTGTTTTGGAAAAGGACTTTGTAATGATTCACGCTGGAATGTATACAAAGTGTTTGAAAATGTTTTTTGAAAGTATGAGGTGTGAAGAGTATTTTGATAGAGCAAGCAATTAGGAGTCTATTACCTACTCAGAATGATCGTTTCTGTGTTGTTTTTCTTTCCTTTAGGGTAGCCCTATCCATACCATTAGTTGGTAGGTAACTTTATTCGTTGGATGTAAAAGGGACATTCGAAGGGACATCAGACGGTCATAGAAGGCAACTTGTAAGGATATCTTCGCATATTCGTAGGGATGATCATCACTTTTCGTAGGCAACAACTGAGGGACGAGATCATGTATTCGTAGGCAACAATCGAGGGACTATGATCTTTGATTCGAAGGGACTACAATGATATGTTTGTAAGCGTCTTAGCTAAGATATCCCTACGTTCGAGGGACATGACCGTTGTATTCGTAAGGCATCAAGAGAGGATACCCTAAGGTGAGTGCATGTGTGAAGTATGTGTTGTATTCAGATATTTATCTTGTGTTAGTGATCTAGGTTGATTATTATCTTGCCATACACGCCTAGTTACTAGTAGTTAATAGGTGCGGAAAATAAAGTGTGAAAAGTAAATGTCCTACGCTATTACATGGCTTTGGGGCATATACATAATAGGAGGTGCGGAAAGTAAAAGCAGAAATGTAAATCTACGCTATTACAGAATAAAAATTTGCGACCAATACATCCTTTCTAGAATTTAAATGCAAGAAGAAATAAAATAAAAGAAAAATTTCTAATGGTTAAAGTGAATACCTAAATCCTAATTGCAAAAAGGAAAAATATTTTTGGTGTTTTTGAAGATTGTTTTTAATGTAAAAATCCTAATTCTAATTGATTTTAATTAATAAAAGAAACTTAATTTAAATTAAATGATTAACCTAAATTAAGCTAATTAAATTAATTAATTAATTGTGAAATTAATCCTAATTAAGCTATTTGTTTAACCTAATTACTAATTAATTAATTAATTGAAATAATTAAGCAAAATAGGAAAAGAAAATAATCAGCAGAAAGCATAAAGAAAAAAAAGTTTCCTGTCAGAGCTTCTGACAGAAGTTGGCACGGAAGCTGCTCCTTTTGTGGGCATCCAGAAGTTGGAGCTTCGGGAAGGGATTCTTCTTAGGGCGTGCAGAAGCTGGAGCTTCTGGAGGTGAATCTTCTGAGAGGGTCTAGAAGTTGGAGCTTGGAGGTTACGCTCGATAGGGTCCAGTGGAGCTTCAGTTCGCTCGATAGGATCCAGTGGAGCTTCGATAGGATCCAGTCGGAGCTTCGAGCTTCGCCGATAGGTCCGTGTGGAGCTTCTGGAGATATTCCTTATGGAAACTCTAAAACCTGTGTTAATTAGAAAATTGGAAAAAAAACAGCAAAAGGTGGGGTTCGAACCCACAACCTGAGGGAGAGAGAGATAGCGCGCGCATGATAAACCGCTGGGGCGATGATACATCCATTCATATTGCTGAAATCATAAATATGTATGTGTTATGAAAATAAGAAAATAAGAATAATTAAAAACAACACGCGTGGGGCCCTGGATATTTGAATCGGCCAAGCAGAACGAGCCGCACATGCCCTGCCGGAGTCAACCTGAGTCAGAGGCACTGGAGCAAGGCTCTGGTCATCTTCTCCGGCCTTCTAGAGATTCGATCCTTCAAAATAAAACAAATAAATGCAAATAGAGGACCCTACCCCCCTAATTCGAACCCCAAGAATTAATGGTGATATTGGTTTGCGCTGAAATAGCCTAAAACTATGGATACAAAGCTTCTCCAATTTGTGCCCTAACAATGGCAAGGCACGATTCCTACATTAAAACTCATGCACGATGGTTCTAAACAATCACAAACATCAATATGAGCATGAATATGTAAATCGAAATCATGTATATTGCATAAAATGAAGGTTTGATGTTTGAGAACCTTACCGACCGGTGCAGCCTTGTGGGGATGGTTCTAGGCACTGTAGGGCTTGGCAATTGATTGGAATCAATCCCTGTAAACCTCAGGAACACCATTGAATGGCTGGAATGGTTTGAATCAGGCCGGAATTCGAAATACGATTTTGTCAACTTCTTAGAATTTTTGAGAGTTTTAGGGCTTCTCTTTGAGGCTAGGGTTTCGTTTCTTGTGCTTATGAACTTGTAGTATATATAGAGAGCAAGTGATTTGATCAATAATAAAGAGAAAATGTATTGCTTTCAATGCAAAAATATTTCCTTGTAAATGTTGATCAAATATTGCCAAAAGTGGATATTTTCTTCCTTGTTGCCTCTTGCACGAATTTGGCACTCCTCATGGGCTTCCTTGGTCCTCAAGAAATGCACAAATTAAGCCCACCTTGCATTAATAATTATCTTTGTATTTTATTTAATTAAATTTGAATTTAAGCCATTTAATTCAAAAATAAATAAATAAATAATATAAGAGGCATGGCTGAAGCATATAATTCATGGATAATCTCATAATCAAGTTTGGATCATAAAATCTTAGGCCCATTTGAAAAATATATTCCTTTGCTAGGTATTTTTCTTTATGCACCTCCTCAAAAATGTTTAACTTGCACAACTTGTATCTTACTCAATTTTTAACATTTTGAGGGTGTTCTTGGACTTTTTAAAAAGCTCAAGATGTCCTCTGAACACTCCTTTTAGTTTCATATTCATTGAATTTTCCATGTTCATGAACACTTCTTTGCAAAAAGATGACTTTTTGGTTGACTTTTAAAAGGACCTGTAATGTTTTGATCCATAACTTCCAAATAAAGCATTTTTGACCAAAGCTTGTGAGACATGAAGTTGAACAACATTGAATTCCCTTCAAAATGAGATTTGGTGGAAAAATTTTTGATAAAGTATGTGAAAGTTATGCCTGGTCAAAGTTCTGTTGACTTTTGTCTAAAAAACACTAATTTAGAAACTTTGACTTTTGATCAAATCTTGACTTTTCTTGATGAATCATGATCAACCCTTTATCAAATGGTGAATATTACTTCAAAATATTGATGTTGACAAAAAATTATGAAGTTTGACTGTATGTTGACCACAATTGATTTTTTGTCCAATATAGTTGATCTTCAACCATCTGAGCAACTAGATGAGCAATTTTGACTTGTAGGACTTGAAACTTGAAATGGTAATCCCTTGAAGTATATGATGAGGTATGATGACCACTTAAAGCCTAGGAAATCCATCTTGACTTGGGAGCAAAACCCTAGTTTGGATTGATTGCTTAGGAGAGGGTTTTTCTGGTCAACCCTTGTGGACTCCTTGAGTATGGAGTTGTAGATTGTCTTGAGAAGTAGGAGGGAAAATTTTGGGGTATAACAGTTGCCCCTGTTCAATCTTCTTGTACCAGAAGGGTTAGATTAGTATGCTTGCCTTTCGTGACCTGAAGGTAGAAGATGATTGAACACTTGAGTACATTTGAAAATTTGCACTCGCTGTTGTATGGAATGGGATCGTCAGTTGACGATGTGCTGGAATTGGATTATAGATGCCATTTGGAGAAGCTGATGCTGGAGAGTGAGTCGTACGCTAGACTCTGTATTCTTCCTTGGATGAAAGAGAAATCGGAGATGGGCTTAAGATGCCATCCAGGGCGGTTGATAATAAGAGAGAGTCGGAATAAACCTTCGTCCTGGCTATTTCTAAGATGAACATTTATCAAAACGTAGATAATTTTCCCGTCTTGTTTCGGGTGTTAATCTATGATCTGTCGCATGGCAATAATTCGCATAGTCGTTCAGATAGTTCTCCCGTCTTGTTTCGGGTATTAATCTTTGACCTTCCATTTGGAAAATAGCTTTTACCTGTTGGGGACATAAATCTTGACAAGATATGATTAGTCCTATGCAGATTATGATGTATGTGAGTATATGACAGTGTTATGAATAATGTTGTTATGATACATGCACATGTTATGAGTTTTATGAGTAATGTATGAATGTAGATGTTGTGGTATTTCAAAACATATTCATCTTGAAGAAGATATGAACGTTCTATTGGAGATTTTTGATGTCTGCTTGGGGATAGGGTTGTTGAAAACCCTGGATGGGGAACAAGAAGGATGATTCTGATTTCCTCCGATGCATTATCTGACCAAGTTTCGAGTCTGGATATTGTCGTCGTTGGGGGAATGCTCCGATGAGGATCTTGTGTGTAGACCTTGCTGTGGGTGATTACATTGTCCATAGACCCTGCTGGGGGACAACGTGATATGGAATAACTTGTCACTGCTTGGAGACTAACGTAACGTGGTGAAGTTGATAGAATCACTTCTCGGGGACTAACGTGATGAATGTAGAGGAACATTGCTCAGGGACTAACGTGATGAAGTTGGATAGGATCACTGCTCAGAGACTGACGTGATGAAGCTTGAAGCGGATGATAGGATCACTTAACGTGATGAGGTTGATAGGATCGTTGAAGCTGATGAAACTGATGAAGCTGATAGGATCATTGAAGCTGATGAAGTTGATATGATCACTGCTCGGGGACTAATGTGACAAATGTAGAGGATCACTGCTCGGGGACTAATGTGACGAATGTAGAGGATCACTTCTCGGGGACTAACGTGATGAAGTTGATATGATCACTGCTCGGGGACTAACGTGATGATGTTTGAAGTATTGGAATACTGTTGGGAGAAGATTGTAGTACTTTGTTGGAGAAGATTTGTATTTGTAGGGAGAACGACGGCTCTGTGGGGATTGTAGAGATGATCTTATGGAGGTATTTCTTGTGAAAGTGACTCTGTGAGGATGCATTGGTGACTTTAGTCGTCATCTCAATTCCTGGAGCCTGTAGTAACTACTATTTCTGTTCGCTTTTCGTATGTTTGTGAACAGATGTTTATTGTAAGATGCATATAATCATTTAAAGCAATCATTGGACTTTATGCAATCAAAACAATAAAATTTGGAACTGGAAAAGAGTAATTTGTATTGAATTTGAAAAGTGGCCTATAGTCACCCAGTTTGTATGCAAGAGACAAATATCCTAGTAAGAGGAAATTGTCATAATAGTAAAAAGCTATGTGGAAACAATCTCGTCAAGTTTCAACTATGCTATTGCTCATATATTTTCGACTATCTCATCTCCTTGCTGTCAGAGGAAAGTGATTTAACTACTTTGCACCATTCGAATCTTGAATGCTTATAGTAGTGTAGTTTGTAAGTAGGTGATCTGGATGAGACATAGTCGTACGCTTAAATCCCTAACTTTTGCCCAGACCGCCCTTTCGGGTTTTCAGTCTACTTGGATACCCTTCTTTGCCCAAGCCGCCTTTGCAGGTTTTTGACTTACCGGATGTACATTTTTGTATATATATCCTTAACTTTTGCCCGAACCTTTTTGGTTCATCAGGATGCCCTTATTTTTGCATAGGCCGGTCAACCTAGCGGGTCTCGATTATGCGTAGTATGTTTTTACTATGTCCGCGTTCACAGGGTGTGGGAAGTCTTCTCCATCCATAGTTCTTAGTATAATAGCTCCACCGGAGGATACTGTTTTGATTAAAAATGGTCCCTCATAGGTGGGAGTCTATTTTCCCCTGGGATCACCTTGTGGAAGAATGATTTGCTAGACTACTAGATCACCGACTTGGTAGACTCGGTGCTTGACTTTCTTGTTGAATGCTCTGATCATTCGCTTCTAGTATATTTGTCCATGGAAGATGGCTGCAAGCTGTTTTTCGTCGATCAGGTTGATCTGATCAAGGCGAGTCTGGACCCATTCGTCTTCGCCTAACTCTGCGTCCTGGAGGACTCTGGTTGAGGGTATCTGAACCTCAATTGGTAGGACTGTTTCCATACCATATACAAGAGAGAATGGGGTTGCCCCTGTAGATGTTCGTACTGTAGTGCGACAACCGTGTAGAGAAAATGGAAACATCTTATGCCAATCCTTATATGTCATTGTCATCTTTTGTATGATCTTCTTGAGATTCTTGTTGGCGGCTTCCACTGTGCCATTCATTTTTGGCCGATATGGAGAAGAGTTGTGATGCTTAATCTTGAACTACGTGCAGAGTTCGGTGATCATTCTGTTATTGAGATTGGTTCCATTGTCCGTGATGATCCTTTCGGGGATGCCGTACCGACAGATGAGATTATGCTTGATGAATCGAGCCACAACATTCTAGGTAACAGATGCAAATGAGGCTGCTTCTACCCATTTGGTAAAGTAATCAATAACAACAAGGATGAAATGATGTCCATTAGAAGCGGTGGGTTTGATTTCTCCAACCATATCAATGCCCCACATTGCAAAAGGCCACGGAGAGGTCAGAACGTTCAAGGGGACTGGAGGTACGTGCACTTTGTCTGCGTATATCTGGCATTTGTCACAAGATCGAACATGGCGGTAACAATCAGCTTCCATAGTGGACCAATAGTAACCTGCTCTCAGAATCTTCTTAGCCATCGTATATTTACTGGAGTGGGTACCGAATGCGCCTTCATGTAACTCTTCCATGATCCGTTCCGCTGTTCTTTGATCTACACAACAGAGTAAACACAAGTCGTGATTGCGCTTGTATATGATGTCGTTACTGAGAAATGATTTGGAAGCGAATCTTCTTAAGAACTTCTTATCATTGACAGATGCCCCTGCGGGATATTCCTGCGCCTCGAGATACCTCTTCACTTCGTAGAACCAAGGTTTCTCTTTGGTATCAAGTTCACAATAGTATGCTGGTTCGTCGAACCTTTCAATGATAATTTGGGGAGCTTCGTTGTCCCATCTGACCTTGAACGTAGATGACATGGTAGCTAATGCGTCTGTCAACTGATTCTCTTATCGTGGAATATGGTCAAAAGTGATTTCTTCGAAGTAAGGGATCAGACTCAAAACATGCTCTCGATATGGAATAAGATTCAGATGCTTCGTATCCCAATCGCCTTTAATCTGAATGATCACTAAAGCTGAGTCTCCATACACTTATAATAATTTGATCCTCAAGTCAATAGCAGCTTTGATACCCATGATGCACGCTTCGTATTCGGCCAAATTGGTAGTGCAGTCGAAACATAGTCTGGTGGTGAAGGACGTGTGTCCGCTGTAATACGGTGAACTGACTTTGAGATTTTTGTATCGCAAATGTGCGGATAGCAAGAGTCGCCACCGACTTTTCTTTTATCCAATTAAGGGAAGGTGAAAAGTACAAAAAAAGACCTTCGTTAGATTCTGAGTAAGGGAGAAGGTTATGAAAAGGGAAGGTATTAGCACCCCTTTCCATCCGTAGTTATCTACGGGCTCTTAGTTGCTCTTAGATCACTTTAAAATTGTGCTTTCTGTGTGTTTGAAAAAAATGTTTTGAAAAGGCATTTCGCTTTGACTTTGTAATGATTCATGTAGGAATGTATACAAAGTGTTTGGAAACGTTTTGTTTTGAAAAGTGTTTGAACTTTGACAAAAGTGTGAGGTGTGAAAAGTATTTTGTTTGAGCAAGCAACTAAAAGTCTTATTACCTACTCAGAATTGGTCGTTTTCGTGTTGTTTTACTTTCCTTTAGAATAGTGTTGTCCATACCATTAGTTGGTAGGTAACTCCATTCGTTGGATGTAGAAGGGACATTCGAAGGGACATCGTATGGTCATAGAAGGCAACTTGTAGGAAGTATCCTAGCATATTCGAAGGAACTATCATCACTTTTCGTAGGCAACAATCGAGGGTCAAGATCACGTATTCGTAGGCGACATCGTGGGTCTATGATCTTTGTATCGAAGGGACTATGATGATTTGTTTTGAAGGCAACGGTGCTAGAATACCTCTACGTTCGAGGGACTTGACCATTTGAATTCGTAAGGCAACGAGAGAGAATTACTCTAAGGGGTGCATGTGTGAAAGAGTGTGTTGATTCAAATATTTTATCTTGGAGTTATGAATGATCTATGTCCAATTTTATCTTGCCATATACGTCTAATTACTAGCAGTTTATAGGGTGCGGAAATTAAATTGCGGAAAGTAAAATGCGGAAAGATAAATCCTACGCTATTACATGGCTTTGGGGCAGATACATAATTGAAAGTGCGGAAAATAAAAGTCCTAATTAAACTATTACATCCCATAGGCAATTACATAATTTGAAAAGAAAAGCAATAAAAATTGTCCGAAACGGTATAACCTGTGAATAGATGAAAAATCGGGAAACTGAAGAAAATTGCATAAGAGGAAAATGTTAGTAAAAATAAATATTTTTGAATGAGAAAAAAGTTTTTATGCAAATAATGACATTAATATGATAGAATAATTTTTTGGGAATTTTTGGAGTTAATTTGATAATATAAAAACAGTTAAAAGCCATTTAAATGATAAATTAGCAATTAAATTAAATATGCATGCAAAAATAATAATTTTAATTTTATAAATTAAATAAACATTTTTCTGATGAGTATGCAAAAAATAAATATTTTTGGTGTTTTTTAAATGCATGATAAAAATATTAAAAGATAAATTAAATAGTATGAAAATATTAAAAGAAAATAAAAAATAGAAAAATATGAAAACATATGCAAACTTGTAAAGAGCAAAAATATATGGTCCTTGCAGGAATCGAACCTGTGACCTCTTGGATGGAAAACACGCGCCCCTTGCCTTACCACTAGACCAAAGCGCATTTGGTGTTTAGAAATTGAAACGAAGCTGTCATACCCCAATTTTTGACCTAATATACCACCTCACATTTGCATCATTGCATAACTAACAGTTCAGAACAAGATTAATCGGGTGTAGCATTCACAGGTCAAAATTAGGGTTTCATCAAATTCTCATCTGATTCAAGAGGCAACCAACTAGGGTTTGAGTTTTACTCACCTCATTTGATCTATCTTGATCAAACCATCAACCTCTGATCTTCAGATATCCAACTTTTCTCACTGATCAATCGAGGATCGACCAATTAGGGTTTTGGTCGAGCATGAGTATTTTCTGATTTTTTGAGCAATGAATGACTTTTTTGGTTAGATATTGGTCATTATATCTTAGATACAACATCTTGACCTAATTTCTGAATTCAAAACATCACAAAAATTCATAAACTTCATCAGTCAATTTCTGAAACATCTGATGAAATTTCATCTGCACAGAAAAGTCAAACTTTGACTTTTGGTCAATTTTTTCAAAAAAAAACTTTTTCCATCATCAAAATACTTCAAATGATCCATCATGATCATAAAAAATCAAAGAACTTGAAAAAGTCAACAAAAAGTCAAAATTTACAACACTTAGAAAAATTTTCAAGTGTTAAAATTTTGTACTTTTCCCAAACTTCATGGCATTTTTTCACATAGTTCCACTTTGAATTGGAAAAAACTCAAAACATGAAAGTTGTAGCCCTTGAAACAAGATTTCCAAAATGTCCAAGAACTCTCAAATCCATGGAGTCTAGCTATACTTTTGAAATTGAAACATAAGGCTCCATAACCATGGATTTCAAGGTCAAAACTTCAAGATTATAGGTCATTTTTGGATTTCTTCTTCTAGAAGCAATGACACCTTGCCAAATTGAATATAGAACTGATAAATATCAGCTAGAGGTAATAATTGAAGGATAGGATCAAGATTGGATTTTTAACACATGGTGAAAAAAGGAAGTTTCCTTTTAAAGCAAAATGTCTTTCTTGCCCTCTAAGGCAAGTTTGAATTACCAATGCCAAAACTTTGTGCCTAACATTTCAGAGATCATGGCCTATAAATGGAGGCATCATTTTCAAGTTCAAACACACCAAAGTAATGCCAAGACATGCTTTCATTCTTCCTTTTCAAAATTCATGAAACATAGTGCAAATTAAAGAAATCTTGCAATTTTGAAATCTTGTGAAAAACTCTTATCAAATTGGTGTCTAAACTGTCTTATAATCAATATCTAACATGTTTGAAACATAAGATCAACATAAGCAAAGTTAAAAAACAGTTTTCACATCTCATGCCATTATGCTTGCCAAAACTGCCTAAGAACTCGAATTCATGGTTTTGCTCAAGCAATTGATGTTCTGATCATCCAAACATCATCCATATACATCATAGACATGATGCAAATCATGAACAACAACCTGTAACACCTCTAACCCAGAAATCCTGTTTCTATTTCAAGATTATGCAGGTGGACTTGGTTGGATTGATCCAGGGTGATTCGAAGTGTGCAGACCACTCATACACCTTCCCTAACAGTCGTTGAAGCTCAAGCAATCATAAAAACACGACTGGAAACACTACTTCATCAAATTCGATTCCAGCTTCAACAGGTAAGAACACAAAACTCAAACTCCATGATTTCTTGATTCATTTGAAAAAAACTCTTGGCCGTTGTGATACGGTGAACTGACTTTGTAGGATTTTTGTATCCAAATGTGCGGATAGCAAGAGTCGCCACCGACTTTTATTTTTATCCAATTAAGGGAAGGTAAAAGTAACAGAAAAAGACCTTCGTTAGATTCTCGGGAGAATGGTTATGAAAAGGAAGGTATTAGCACCCTTTCCATCCGTAGTTATCTACGGCTTAGTTGCTCTAGATCACTTTTTAAAATTGCTTTCTGTGTGTTTGACAAAGATGTTTTGAAAAAAAGACATTTCGCTTTGACTTTGTAATGACTCATGTAGGAGTGTATACAAAGTGTTCGGAAATGTTTTTGTTTTGAAAAGAATTTGAACTTTGAAAAAAAGTGTGTGGTGTGAAAAGCATTTGATAGAGCGAGCAACTAAAAGACTTATTTACCCACCGTAATTGGTCGTTTTGTTGTACTTCTACATTCCTTTAGAATAGTGCTAGCCATACCATTAGTTAGTAGGTAGCTCCATTCGTTGGATGTAAGCGGGACATTCGAAGGGGCATCGGATGGTCATAGAAGGCAACTTGTAGGAAGTATCCTAGCACATTCGAAGGACTATCATCATTTTCGTGGCGACAATCGAGGGTCAAGATCATGTATTCGGGCGACATCGTGGGTCTTATGATCTTTGTATCGAAGGGACTATGATGATTTGTTTGGAAGGCAACGGTGCTAGAATACCTCTACGTTCGAGGACATGACCATTTTGAATTCAGGCAACGAGAGAGAATTACCCTAAGGGTGCGTGTGTGAAAGAAGTGTGTTGATTCCGAATATGTTATCTTGAAAATTAGTGGGCTATGTTCAATTTTAGTCTTGCCATACACGCCTAATTACTAGCAGTTTATAGGGAAAGTAAAATGCGAATGTAAAGTGCGGAAAGGTAAATGTCCCACGCTATTACAAGGCTTTGGGGCAGATACATAATTTAAAATGCGGAAAATAAAAACCTAATTTAAACTATTACATCCCATGAGCAGTTACATTATTGAAAAACAAAATGAAAATAGTAAAGAAACGTCCGAATTGGAAGAACCTGTGAAACGAGCGAGAAATCGGAAAATATGATGAAATCGAAATAAGAGAAAATGTTAGGAAAAATGCAAATTTTAAATTGGAAAAAATATGACATGCTGGAAATAATGTAAACATGCTAAAATAATTTTTTGGGATTTTTTAGATGCAATTTAATAATTAAAAACTAATTAACAATGATTTAAATGCAAAATTATAAATAAAAATAAATATGCATGCAAAAATGTATTTTTTAATTTTATAAATTAAATAAAGGTTTTTTGGAAATAAATGTAAAAGGAAAATAATTTTTGGTGTTTTTTAATGCATAAAATAAAAATATGAAAAGAATTAAAATAATGCAAAATATTAAAAGAATTAGAAAATATGAAAATATGAAAAAGAATGCAAGTTTGGAAAAAGAAACTCAAAACCGGCGCTGGGAAGAATCGAACTCGTGACCCTTGGGAGTATCCGGCAACAGGAAGCGTCTTAACCACTGGGACACTTGGCTCTTTGTGTTGGAAAACTGAAAAACAATTGTATATAAATGATGACGCGTCATGGATGTTTGAATTCAAACTGAGTCAGCACGCGGGCCCCAGTTGTTTTTGAATGGACGAATCACATCATCCGGAAGCGACACGCCAGCCCCTCGCCGGTCAACACAGTCCACGACGCCGCGGAGCCCTAGCTCCGGTCGTCTTCTTCTCCGGCGATCCAATTCCCTGAACCTGCGAAAACACGAAAAATAAAAGAACAAGAGGTACCCTACCCCCCTAAATCGAGGGCTGCGATCTCAATGGTGCCATTAGTTTGTCCTAAAAACACTTGTATAAGGCTGTTCGATTCAAACAGCTCGGAATTCCCTAACCATGGCGTTTAGAGTTTCACGCGTTCAAGCTTGCATGAGATGAGTTATTCCTGACCTAATGAACATCCTGAGTCCATACAAACACACGAAAAACGTTAATGATGCATGAAATACGTAAATCGAAAATAAGAAAATTCCAAACCGGTGAGAACTGGATGTCGTGATCTGGGCTGCCTGGGCTTCGAGCAAAGGATGTTTATGACTCCTGGGAATCTCCTGAGCACGATGGAATGGCTGAAAGAGTTTGGGAAAGGCTGGAAATTAGAACACGATTTTTGCAACTTTCTTGGAAAATTTTGACAAAATAAGGGTTTGTTCTTTGGCTAGGGTTTCGTCCTCTGTGCTGGCTGCATTGCTTGGTATTTATAGTAGAGATTTGGATGGCAAAAGCAAGCAAAAAAGATTGGACATTGATTGTGCAAATATTTTCCAATAAAAACAAATCAAATTTTCTTAAAAACTTGATTTTTCCTTTCCATATGCATGAGTCACGAATTTGGCAATTGTTGTGGGCTTTCTTGGACATTAAGGAAGTTATAAAATCAGCTCTTTTGAAAAAATAATTAATTTTCATATTTTATATAATTTATTTTTGAATTAAATGTTATAAAATTCAAATATAAATCATAAAAATAGAAAATTACCAAGGCCAAACTTTTATGGGTCAAAAATCATGTCATGAACAAGTTTGGATCAAAAGATTATAGGCCCATTTGGAAAATTTTGCATTTTGACCAAAATGTCCTTTTGTGCAATTGTCCAAAATTGCCCAACTTCTAAAGAGTGTATCTTGCTCAATTTTCCACATCTTTGAGTTTTCTTGGACTTTTTGGAAAGCTCTAAGAGTCCTCTAACCAACCTTTTTGGTATCATCTCAATTGGAGTTACCATGCTCAATATATCTTCAAAGCAAAAAGTTGACTTTTTGTTGACTTTGAAAATGACTGTAATGTTTTGAGCTATACCTCTCAAATGAAGCATTTTTGGACATTCTTGTGAGACATGAAGTTGTAGAGAATTGAATTTCCTTCAAAAAAGAGGTGGTGGAAAAATTTCGAGAAAGTATGAGAAAGTTATGATCATCAAAGTTTCGTTGACTTTTCACCTAGAAACCCTAATTTAGAAAGTTTGACTTTTGAGCAAATCTTGAGTTTTCTTGATGAATCATGATCAACCCTTGATCAAATGATGAATGTAACTTCAAAATGAGGATTTTGACCAAAAATTATGAAGTTTGATTGTATGTTGACCACGTTGACTTTTGTCCAATACAACTGATTTTCAACCATCTGAGCAATTGTCTGAGGAAACTTGACTTGTGAAGCTTGAAACTTGACATGGAGAATCTTTGAAGCATATGAGGAGGCATGAAGGCCATTGGAGATGTTGGGAGTTCATCTTGACTTGAGAGATACCAAACCCTAGTTTGGGTTGATTGTCTAGGAGAGAGTTTGTCTGATCAACTCTTGAGGAATCCTTGAGCATAGATGTATGAAATCTCTTGAGTAGATGGAGGGCAAATTTTGGGGTATGACAGCCGTTTTGTTTCTGCACCCTACACGATCATTAACCCTCAATCAATTGGAAAAATCATCAACCATACACGATTTCAATTAGGATTTTCAGTTCTAGGGTTCTTCGTGTTCATCAGAAATTTAACCATGTTAGACCAAAAATAAATGAAATTAACAACTACCATCATGTTCCTTGTTAAAATTCGTGCAAGTTTGGTGTTTACATCATCCATTTTCATTGAGAAACGAAGGATTTAGGTTTGAACAAGGATTGAAGAAGAAGACCAGGGCTTCGCGCGTGTTCTTGTTTTTTTTCAAATTTAAAATTTCCAATATAATATTAACACGTGGTTTGGATTTAGTACACGAATACATTATTGCCCCAGCGGTTTCCAACTCACTCGTAAGTCACTTTGCCACGTATCCACCCATCAGGTCCTGGGTTCAAGCCTCCCATGGACCAATTTTTTTCAAACTTTTCATTTTTTCTTCATATTTTTTACAAACTTTAACATTTTTTTTAACCAATCAAAACTTCTCATTTTAAGGTGATTTTTTGTACACTTGTCAATAAATACATCTATTTTATGATAGTGCAAAAATTTTCAGAAAAACTTTCATCTTATTATATTTTAATCGAGCCGAAAACGACACTTCGGGCACTTTTCAAAACCACTTTAAAAGGTGATTTTTTCAAACTTTCGAGTCCCGATTCTTTTCAAAACTTTTCATAAATGAATTTTACATTTCAAAAACACTTTCAAAACCATTTCTTCAAAACTTTTTTCATCAAACTTACATCTTTTTACCATGATCGATCCGATTTAAACGATAAAACCGATTCGTTTTCTCTCGAATTTCTTAATCGATCATGGGCCTCCCTCACGGTGTAAGTCCCAAAACATTATTTTTATGTGCATATATTTCTTTGTACATACCCATTTCTTTTATGTACACATCTTTTTACCTGTACATAAATACAGACAAACTTCTTCCGTTTGTTTTCATTTTACACTGAAAACCATTGGTATTAAAAGGAGCATTATTCCCTGTGAAACTGCTTTTAAACCAATGGGCCTCCCTTTCGGTGTAAGTCCCAAACCAACATTCTTTTATGTACATAATTATTTCTTTGTACATATCAAATTCTTTTTCATATACATACAAATTTTTATCTGTACATAATACAGATACTTTTTACTCAACACAGATAAACTTCGGTCGTTTGTTTCCGTTTCGTCTGTATATACACTGAATACCATTGGTATTGGAAGGAGCATTATTCCCGGTGAAACTGCTTTTAAACCAATGGGCCACCCTTACGGTGTAAGTCCCAACCCTCCTATGTACATCCATCTTTGTCTGTACATAAATAGCTCGTTCGTGTACATATTTACATCCTTGTACACAATTCCGACTTGTAAATAATCAAGTTACGCTCGTTTTAAACATTCGTTTCACATACACTTGTTTATATTTCACAAATCATAAACTCTTGTAAATAAACATCATGCATTGTTTATATTTCCTTCATAAATTCCTGTGAATACATATCACACACACACTTGTTTATACATCTGTCTAGTTATAACATAACAACTAGTCTAACCAATAGGTTCCCCACAGTGATAGCCTCCTCTTGGGCTTTATAAAAGGTAACTCTCCCCACAGAGTTTAACCTCCTCTTAGGCTTCATATAAGAAAACACATTCATCTGAGTTTAGCCTCCACTTAGGCTTTATATAAGACAACACTCCCCTGTTGAGTCAGCCTCCTCTTGGGCTTCGTTCAAAAGAACTCCTCATTGAGTTTAACCTTCTCTTGGGCATCATACAATGAAAGAGATAGGAAATCTCTTAAACAGCCTCCTATTGGGCTTCCAATACAAAGAATCACCCGCGTTAGGATAGAACCCAGAGAGTATAATTTCCCGGTGAAATTGCTCTTAATTCCAAAAGGATGGTTTCCCGGTGAAATCCCTTTTAAGCCAAAGCCATCCATACCCTATAGCTTCCTCTTGAGCTTCATACAAGGACCCTCGATGACCCTCGGAATGCCACCTCTTGGGCTTACAATACAAGGACCCATGGGCTTCTTAAAAGCATCCCCTTAATCCAAATCAATTTCTCCTCGAGATTTAGACGTTTATCATCTCTATGGAAAAAGTATTTCATCTATCACATCACATACAGTCAAAACTTTTTTTTTCAAACTCTTTTCAAACAAAAACATCTCTTAATCGTAAGTGGTAACGCTTGTACACTCAAGCAAAACACCCAATGCTTACAATTATAAGATTCAATCATCTTTTTCAAAAATCTTTCTTAAACCTGTAAGTGGTAACGCTTGTACACTCAAGCAAAACACCTGTAACTTACGATGAAAGATTTTTATCAATCAAAACTTTTCAAAATGTATGTGATGAAATAGATTAGATACATTTTTCATTAAGATGACATTCATCTATGTCTCTTACTAACATCCCGTTGCTTTCCACTAGCATAAGTGGGAACTACGATTGCTCTGACTTTCTCAACTTCCTTTTGAGAATACGTAGGCACAAGGTCTCATCCTTGCCGAGCAAATTTCTTTCTCCCTCAGACCAAACAAACCATAGATCCCTGTAGATCCGAGCTACAAATGCTCTGATTCCCACTAGGGGATATGTATGCAGAAGATCCAAAGATCTTTGCGAGCACAATAATAACAAAACCTAGGATCCCACATAATTTATCCTTCTTAAAATCCCAAAGGAGAAACTTTCCCAATCATAGAAATAGCAATTAAAACACACAAACATATCAAACATATTCATATATAAAGCTATAGATAACTATATATATTTAGGGTGCTCCATCTATTCCCTTTATATAACAAACCCCCTTACTCAGAATCTCCCCAATGCGTTACGTCTAGTTTGCGCTAGTCGTTACGCATATCAAAATCAATTGAGGGTATTAACAGCTTTCCCCTTTTTCATAATCATTAAATCATCTTTTCTTGTGTTGAAAATAATAAAGCTTGATGCTCGCGGCATCTTTATAAACAAATCAAAAGAGTAAATCGTTTCGAGCCAGAGGATCTGAATTCACATTCGATTCCCTAACACGTCACTTTTTAACGCGAACAGGAAAAATGGCGACTCTGTAGGGGAGTACGCTGAAACTTTGATTTTCAAAAAAAAAAGACTCTGCTCAAGAGCATCAACCTTTTTTTTGTTTTCAAAAAGAAAAAGAGGGGTTAAGCTTTCATATGTGCATATGTTTGTTTTCTTTTATTGTGTGTTTTCGCGATTTCATCTGATGGAAAGAAATCCTAACCCGGATTTAAGAAACATTTTAAGATCTAGGTGGGGGTATAGTCCTATTAACTTGTGAGAAGTCTCAGTACTTACGGAGTTAATTTGAGATCCCTCTCTCAGTGGAGGTTGTCTTGGGGGTATTTGTGTTTAGCAAGTATTTGCGAAGACATTTTGCTTTCAAGGGAACTTGCGAAGCTGAGTGGCTGTAGAACACATAACCCATCCTGACCATTTAGGATGTAGTGCAGAGATTGTTCGGGCGTAAGCCTAGAGTAATTGTCATGCGAGACTACGATCAGGCGAGTTTCTCTTGAAAAATATTATTGGACCATCGAGTATTCAACAAATCCGATAATATTTCAAAGAGGAGTGTTGAGCCTGTATTATCAGTAGAACCCGTTTCACAGATGAATAAGCCCTTAGAACTTAACCACGTTAATTCTTATCGTTGGCCTCATGCTCGTGACTTCGAACGCTTGACTGTGTGTATAACTACTAACCATGTTTGCTGCATTCATGCATTCATTCAAAAACATCATTTCTCTTCCCATTTCCAAAGAATTTAGAGATTTTTCTTTGTAAAATATTTTAGGTTAGAGTGATGGACGTCAGAGGAAGATTCACCAAGAGATACAGTTTTAGAATTCCTGACGTAGGGAAGTTAAAAGAGTTAGCATCCTTGGTAGAAGATCCCTCGGATTTCAGAAAACGCTATGGAACTCTTTTAACTATTCTGAACACTAACGTTGATGAAGGACTTCTCAAAACTTTCGTTCAGTTCTACTATCCAGTCTACCGCTGTTTCACTTTCCCTGATTATCAGTTGATGCCTACTTTGGAAGAGTACGCGCATATCCTAGGTATCTCAGTATCAGACAAAGTGCCTTTCAATGGTTTGGAAGCCATTCCTAAGTCACCAGTCATTGCAACGATGACTCACTTAAAGAAATCTGAGATAGACAAAAACCTA
This sequence comes from Vicia sativa, assembly GCA_021764765.1. Classification (NCBI taxonomy): domain Eukaryota; kingdom Viridiplantae; phylum Streptophyta; class Magnoliopsida; order Fabales; family Fabaceae; genus Vicia; species Vicia sativa. The sequence goes on along the minus strand of CM038795.1, from coordinate 57,582,869 downwards.
ACTACCAGAGGAAAACTCTTAGGACTAACTTCAAAGTTCCTAATGGAGAAGGCTCTTAAATTTTCTGAGGCTGGTAGTATGGTAGCCTTTGAAGCTATTTTAGCTTTACTCCTCTATGGATTGGTGTTGTTTCCCAATGTCCCAAATTTCGTTGATATCAACGCCATAAGGATCTTTTTGATTGGAAATCCCGTTCCCACTCTACTTGGTGATACGTACTTCTCTATTCATCATAGGAATCGTCAAGGAGATGGTACTATCGTGTGTTGTGTACCTTTGTTTTTTCAAATGGATTACCTCACATTTGCCTAAATCTCCTATCTTCCGCGAAAACAAAGATGAATGGCATTGGTCTCGAAGACTCATGTCTCTTACAAACGACGATATCCATTGGTATACCTTAGCAGACAATGAAATGGAAATCATTGAAAGCTGTGGAGAATTTACCAACGTACCTCTCATTGGAACGAAAGGAGGAATCAACTACAACCCATTCCTGGTGAGACGTCAACTCGGATACGCAAACTCTAGTAAACCTCTTGGATTTACAGTAGAGAGCTACTTCTATCATGAAGGGGATGATTCCCAGGGATTGAAGGCCAGAATGATCAGAGCTTGGCATCACATCCGAAGGAAAGAAAAAGGTAAGGCGAAGAATTGTGTAGCCATGGAAACCTACACTTCTTGGGTAAAGAAAAGAGCGAAGGAATTTCGAATGCCTTATGCTTATGAAGAACCCATGTTCTCAACCACTTCCAAATCAACAATTTTTCCCATCGAGACTGTGGGAGAATACCAAGAAGCCTTGACAAGATGAGGTTTGAGAAAGAGGCCTTGGAAAACAAATTCCTTAAGACTGATCTCGAGAATGAGAAGCTCAAGAAACAGGTCAAAGATCATGAAAAGACGCTTTACTTCCAAGATGAATGGCTCATGGAGAAAGATGAGAAGATTCGTCAGAAAGATAACTCGATCAAAAGATACATCAAAGAAAGGAAAATAAAGCTTGAGGAAATGACAACCAGCGATCCTGCTCCCGACGAGTGGAAGAAAGTCATTAGCAAGCTAAAAGCCGAGAAAGCTGAACTGACTGAAAGCTCACTATGAGAAAGAAATCCTGAAGCTGAAGCTACATCAAGCCTTTGGATCTTCATCCGACGAGGACGATTAATTAGTTTAGATTACAATATTTTATCATTTATTTTATCATTTGTGTGAGCAATACTCAAAAACAAAATTTGTTGTAATCTTCTTTCAATAATCAATAAAATGTGTGTTTTCCATCCAAATATTTGCCAGAAATTTCTCTTTTAGCGTAAATTCTTTGGAAATTCCTTTTCTTTACACTCATAATCATGCATCATACTTTGCATTACGAGTCTATTGTCTAGAGTCGATCTTTCAATGTTTCAAGATAGGAAAAGATCGCATCGCGTCTTAGAGTTTCTCGACCGCGTCACCCAACTCGAACATACAATACACGTTCAAAAGAAGAAAAGTAATGGAAGGATTTGAACAAGAGAATGTTGAACTCGTAGTACAAGAATAACACTACAAGAAGAAGTGAGAGACTCACATCTTTGGTCAACTCATTCGCACAAGAAAGTCAACAAGCGATCGAGCGGTCAAAACCAAGCAATGATTTGAAGACACTACTACTCCAGTTTGTCGCATTCGATGAGTTCACCTTTCAAGATGCGAAGGCTATCCATGGGCATGCCTTTCAACTTTGGCATCAGTTTCGTAACCGACTTCTCAAGTGCAAACAACCACGCTTGAAATACCTACTTTGCGAAAAACTCTATATTTACTCCAGAACGTGGAGTAAGTCTTCCACAAGTAACAATGTCGATTTCTCAACCAATCATGACGAACTCACTTCCGTAGTACACACTACCATAGGCAAGAAGTTCACCATACTCCGTGCAATAACACGAATTCGTGGCTCGATGGAGAATCTCCAGAACAACTCCTCAAAATGCAATGAGATAAAACAATTCTTGAAAAGAACTGTTGGGAAAAATGAGGATACGTGCTTAGTTCCTCGCGTAAGGATACTCGCAAAATTCAAAGTCCACGACTTTGAAAAGTACAAAGGAAACTCCGTCCACAAAGTCATCTCACGATGTATGCCGGAAAATGTCTACATACAACAGCGATCACCAGTTATTAATCCACTACTTCCAAGATAGTCTTACCGGTGCCGCACTAAAGTGGTACATGGGATTAGACAGCGCAAGTATCCAAACATTCAATGACTTAGGTGAAGCCTTTGTACAACAATATAAGTTCAACTTGGATATGGCTCCCGATAGGGATCAACTCCGCTCCATGTCTCAAAGGGAAAGAGAGACATTCCAAGAGTACGCTCAACGATGGAGGGAAATTGCTGCCCAAGTCAACCCACCACTGGAAGAGAAAGAGATGACTAAGGTATTCTTAAACACTCTTGGCTCATTCTACTACGAGCGAATGATCGCTAGCGCTCCTGGAGATTTCACCGAGATGGTAAGCATGGGAATGCGATTAGAAGAGGGGGTTCGAACCGGACGCCTAACCAAGGAAGCAGGATCTTCTAGTGGAACTAGGAAGGTTGGGACTAGCTTTCCAAAGAAAAAGGAACATGACATAGGAATGGTATTCCGAGGGAAACCACAAAGAAATGTCAATCAACAGCGACAGGTAGCTGCCATAACACCCGTTGTTAACACAAGTCCAAACACAGGAATTGCTCCGCAATTTCAACAAATTCAACAAACTCAAACCCAAGCTCATAGCCAATCAAAACCGTGTGCCTCGGGTCTCGCAATTCGACCCAATTCCAATGACGTACGCAGAACTATACCCTGCGCTAATAGAAAAGAATCTGATACAGACAAGGTCACCACCTCCGATTCCCGAAAAATTGTCGTGGTGGTACAAAGCAGACGTATCTTGCCCTTTTCACCAAGGGGCACCAGGCCATGACCTTGAGCATTGCGTAGCATTAAAAGCAGAAGTGCAGAGATTAGTGAGATCTAATCTTCTTTCCTTCAAAAACACGAATCCGAACGTGCAAGCTAATCCGCTTCCCAGTCACAGTGGACATTCAGTGAGTTTGATACTGAGAAACAGATAGGTATCTCGTTACAGACGTAAACCTGATCAGAGGAAACTTGGTGCATCTCCATGATACGTAGAGTACAATGAGCGCCTTCACTAAGCACGATTACTCATCTTGCAACATCTGCTTCAAGGATCTTCAAGGATGTCCCACCATAAGAGCAGACATTCAACGATTGTTAGATATCGGTGACCTACAGATCTACAAAAACAGAGATGACCATGACGTAAATCTGAGGGCATTTTCCGCATGAGCTTTTAGTCTCAGATATCAACTCGGAAAATCCTGAAGTAAACGTTATCATCCCCTGTTTCAATGTACCCAAGCATGTGGAGATTAAATACAACGGTTCCAACGTTCCAGGGTCTCCTTTGGTGATTTGCCTACCCGGTCCTGTTCCATACAGTTCTAGTAAAGCAATTCCCTACCAATACAATGCAACTCTGATAGAGGATGGGGAAGAGAAACCCATGCCTACTCTTCCAGCTAATGTCAATATAACAGAAATCGGACGAGTAACACGAAGTGGACGAGTACACACTCCGTTGCCACCAAGACCGCCTGCAGTTCCTGTTGTTAGACAAAATCCAGTTAACATATCTCCCGAGAATCCTGCAACGATTCCCGCTATTAATCCGAGCACAAATGTTGGTCCTCCTGATAGGACCGACGTCAACACAGATTTTGATGAGATACTGAAATTAATCAAGAAAAGCGAATACCGAGTCGTGGATCAGCTGATGCAGACTCCCTCCAAGATTTCAATATTGTCTCTATTATTGAACTCTGAAGCTCACCGAGAAGCTTTAATGAAGGTACTAGACCAAGCTTATGTAGACCACGATGTGACTACAGACCAATTTGGAGGTATTGTCGCCAACATAACAGCTTGTAATAATCTAAGTTTCAGTGATGAGGAACTTCCAGAAGAAGGGAAAGATCACAACTTGGCCTTGCACATCTCGATGATTTGTCAATCAGATTCCCTGTCCAATGTATTGGTAGATACTGGTTCATCTTTGAACGTAATGCCAAAAACGACTCTCGCTCGTTTGGCTTACAAAGGGACACCAATGAAGTTCAATGAGATAGTAGTAAGAGCCTTTGACGGATCACGGAAGTCAGTTATTGGGGAAGTAGATCTCCCGATGACAATTGGACCGCATACTTTCCAAATTACTTTCCAGGTCATGGACGTGCCAGCTGCTTATAGTTGTCTACTAGGAAGACCTTGGATCCACGAAGCAGGAGCAGTGACTTCCACTCTCCATCAGAAGCTAAAATTCACAGTAAATGGGAAGTTGGTGACCATCATCGGTGAACAAGCTTTGCTTATAAGCCATTTGTCCAGTTTCTCTTTCATCACTAATGCGTTGAAGGGACATCCCCTAACATCCGTTAAGATGAATCTACCAAGAAAAAGATCATCTATCTTTGTATAAAGAAGCAGATAGTAAAAGATGGCAATGTCAAGGTTGGGGACAAGTAATCAAACTGTCAACAACGAGACAAAATGGACTTGGGTTTACACCGTATTTTCCAAAGACAAGCAAAAAGATGGAGCACTTCGTCCAATCAAAGAAGTATTCAACAGTGGGGGTTTCTTAAACCCTGTTCTTCAAGAAGTTAACGTTGTTACCATTGAAGATGATGAAGATGATCCCTCTAGTTCTAAAGAGTGGAGAACTTATTTAAATAGCCCTGAATATGTGTCTCAAGAAGAATTGTACGCGCCGACTGATCAATTCAAAGACATGTCCCTGCAAAAGCATGAGAATTCACCTGTCCCTTCTGAAGTTTGGGATACCTTGGGAGAACCAAGCGGTAAATTTGACTACATGGTGAACACTGCACCAGAAAGCTCGAAAATCAGAATCGAAGATATCCAGCCCACTGGATGGGGTGATTCTTTTGAGTATCCTAGTCAACTAGAGGAAGAATATACATCTCCTCAATCTCATCAACAAATCGAGATCCCCAACGAAGATTTCTGCTTTAACACGCCTGTGGAGTTTGTTAAATCAGATCCTGATTACCACTACATCAACGTAATCACTGAGGATCAGGGGTATGATTCAGTATACGAAGTGGAAAGTGTCGCCGATAATGAGTCTCTTCACTCAGAAGATTGGAGGGTACATCCCCAGAATTCTACACAGAGACCGACAAAAAGCACATATGATGCATCCCATACTTCCCGATCTATTCATCAAGCCGAAGAAGACTGCTTTAGCAGCACAAAAGGCAAGGTCCGTTGTCCAGAATCTTCAAAGCCTGCTCGACCAACGACCAAAGTTTACTCAAGGGTTAAACCAAGTGGAAAATTACCCGAGTACCTCGACTTCCAAGGAGTTCGCCACTGAAACTCAAGTTCTGACTAACGCTCCTAGTTCTAAGTAGTTTATCTTTGCTTTTGTTTTGAACTCTCACTTCGCCCAAAGTGAAGAGATGTTTTATAGGGCTTAGCTTTTAAATAATTTCTCTTTGTCTTGCCCAAGACGAATGAGTTTGTATTTTAGGGCCCTGTTTCATATTGTGAATCATAAATAAAACGCGTTATTTTGTTTCCACACTTTGTGTTTGTTTTTCATTTTACCCTTTCTTGGAAATGATAATCCTAAAAAACACAATAAACAAAAAAAAATCTTCAAAATATATATAAAATTAATCTTCATACACTTTCACATTGACTTTTTCAAGAAAAAATGATGTAAAAAAGTTAATTAATCAAACATAAATCAAATATGCAGATTAAACAGATGGACAAATCCATTGAAAGCAATAACTCTATGCTCTCTCCCAACTTTGAAATCCCCTGTGAAGTCGCCGAGGAAGAAGTTGAAGAAGAGATCCCGGATGAGATTTCTCGATTACTTAAGCACGAGGAAAGAATCATTCAGCCTCACAAAGAACCTCTGGAAGTAATCAACTTGGGTTCTGAGGAAGACAAAAAAGAAGTAAATATCGAGCCGACAACAACGCCAAGAGCAGACTGATAGATCTTCTTAAAGAATATGTCGATGTGTTCGCTTGGTCCTACCAGGATATGCCAGGGTTAGATACCAGCATCGTAGAGCATCACCTGCTGTTAAAGCCGGAGTGTCCGCCAGTTAAACAAAGACTGAGAAGAGTACACCCTGAAATGGCCGACAAAATCAAAAGGAAGTTCAAAAGCACTGACGCAGTTTCCTCGCCACTTTAATATCCTCTGGCTAGCCAACATAGTGCCTGCTCTAAGAAAGATGGAAAGGTCGAATGTGTGTTGACTACCGGATCTGAACAAAGCAAGTCCAAAAGACGATTTCACTACAGATATCGACATGCTAGTGGATAGCACGCAAAATTCAACGCCTTTTCCTTCATGGACTTCCGGCTATAATCGATCGAATGGCTCCAAGACTTGGAGAAGACATCTTTCATCACGCCATGGGGCACTTTTGCTACAAAGTAATGCCATTTGGATTAAAGAATGCAAAGAACTTACCAAAGGGCAATGACTACTCTCTTTCATGACATGATGCACAAAGAGATCAAAGTCTACGTGGACGACATGATAGCAAAGTCTGACACTGAAGAAGAGCATATAGAATATCTCTTGAAGTTGTTCCAACGACTAAGGAAATTTCCACCAATCCTAACAAATGCACCTTTGGGGTAAGATCCGAAAACTCCTAGGGTTCATCGTCAGTCAAAGAGGTATTGAAGTTGACCCTGACAAAGTCAAGGCTATTCAAGAAATGCCTACGCCACATACAGAAAAGCAAGTAAGAGGATTTCTTGGACGGTTGAATTACATCTCCATATTTATCTCTCAAATGACTGCTACTTGTGGGCCGATATTCAAGCTTCTCCGCAAAAATCAAGAGGTTGTATGGACAGAAGATTGCCAAAAAGCATTTGACAGTATCAAGGGATACCTGTCAGAACCACCAATCTTGATCCCTCAAGTCGAAGGAAGACTGTTAATCATGTACCTTACCGTGCTGGAAGAGTCCATGGGCTGCGTGCTTGGACAGCAAGATGACACCGGTAAGAAGGAGCATGCCATTTACTACCCGAGTAAAAAGTTCACAGACTGTGAAACTCGTTACTCCATGCTCGAGAAAACCTGTTGTGCTTTGGTATGGGCTTCAAAACGTCTCCGCCAGTACATGATCAATCACACAACTTGGTTAATCTCCAAAATGGATCCAATCAAGTATGTCTTTGAAAAGCCTGCCTTAACAGGGAGAATCGCTCGATGGCAGATGCTATTATCTGAATATGACATCCAGTATCGTGCTCAAAAAGCGGTCAAAGGAAGCATTCTCGCCGATCACTTGGCTTGTCAGCCGCTTGACGAATACCAATCTCTCAAGTTCGACTTCCCTGACGAGGATGTTATGTACTTAAAGATGAAAGATTGTGACGAACCACCACCCGAAGAAGGCCCAGATCCAGAATCTAGATGGGGCCTAATTTTTGATGGAGCCGTTAACGTTTATGGCAATGGAATTGGGGCAGTCATCATCACTCCCGAAGGTTCTCATATCCTGTTTTCCGCCAGATTGCTATTTGATTGTACCAACAACATCGCAGAGAATATGAAGCTTGTATCATGGGTATCGAAGAAGCCATCGACTTAAGGATCAAGATCCTTGATATATATGGAGACTCAGCCCTTGTGATCAACCAAATCAAAGACAAATATGAAACTCATCATCTTGGTCTAATTCCTTACAAAGATTATGCAAGACGTTTGTTGACTTTCTTCAACAAAGTTGAACTATATCATATCCCTCGAGATCAGAATCGAATGGCAGACGCCTTAGCTACTCTATCTTCCATGTTCAAAGTCAACGATTGGAATGATATGCCTAAGATCCGCATCAGACGCCTTGAAAGACCTGCATATGTATTTGCAACTGAAGCAGTCTTCGATGATAAACTGTGGTTTCACGACATCAAACGTTTCCTTCAAACACGAGAGTACCCACTTGGGGCATCGTACAAGGATAAGAAAACTCTAAGGAGGCTTTCTAGAAACTTCTTCCTCAATAAAGATGTGCTATACAAAAGAAAATTCGATATGGTTCTGCTCAGATGCGTTGACAGGCAAGAAGCAGACACGATCATCCATGAAGTACATGAAGGATCCTTTGGAACCCATTCAAATGGGCATGCAATGTCCAGAAAGATTTTAAGAGCAGGATACTATTGGATAACGATGGAATCTGATTGTTGTAAACACGTCAAAAGATGTCACAAGTGCCAGATCTACGCAGATAAGATCCATGTGCCACCGACTCTACTCAACATTCTCTCCTCTCCGTGGCCTTTCTCCATGTGGGGCATTGACATGATTGGGATGATCGAACCAAAAGCGTCCAACGGACATCGCTTCATTCTAGTGGCCATTGATTACTTCACCAAATGGGTCGAAGCCGCGTCTTACGCCAATGTTACAAGACAAGTGGTTGTGAGGTTCATCAAGAACAACCTCATTTGCCGATACGGGATTCCAAGCAAGATCATTACAGACAATGGATCGAACTTGAACAACAAAATGATGAAAGAACGGTGAGGAATTCAAGATCGAGCATCATAACTCATCTCCTTACCGATGGCGCCGCTGAAGTCGCCAACAAGAACATCAAAAGATCGTCGTAAAATGGTCATCACTTACAAAGACCGGCACGAAATGTCGCCATTTGCTCGCATGGGTATCATACTCAAGACGCACTTCAATAGGGGCAACTCATTTTTCTAGTATACGGCATGGAAGGCAAGCTCTTCGAAGTTGAGATTCCATCAATGAGAGTTCTCATGGAAACTAAGTTATCCGAGGCGAATGGTGTCAAAGCGTATACGATCATTGAACTTAATCAAGAAAAGTGCTCGACCGCCTCTGTCACGGACAACTATATCAAAGAAGGATGAAAAAGCTTTGACAAAAGGTTCGAACGTGAATCCGAGAAGGTGACCCTGCTTAAAAAGATTATGTCATTTCAACCGATTCTAAATGGACTCCTAATTACGAAGGCCCATACATCACAAAGAAGCTTCTCCGGATATGACTCTCACAACCATGGACAAGTGATGAACTCCCGCATCCTATGAATGCTGATGCGTCAAGAAATACTTAGTCTAAAAAACCAAAAGAACTCTGTAAGTTGAAAACCCAAAAGGGCGGCAAAAATGACGCCTGGACCAAAACCTAAAAGGTGATCCAAAAAATTAGAGACAATAAATGTAAATTATCCCGATAGATTGAAAACCGAAAAGGCAATCTAGGCAAAAATAAGGATACAAAATGACAAAGTAATCGCATCATCCCAGATTAATCAAGAATCTTCCATCAACGGATCTTCAATCAACTCCTCTAAAGCGACAAGCACAGTGGAAATTCAAAATTGTTAGGGATAATAGCGGTTATTTGCTTTCAATGTAGCCTTTTCCCAATAAATTATCATTTCCAACTTTTGTAAATAGCTCATGGAATCACGCCTTTGGCTGATTACCATTCTATCAATAAAATTTGAGCCTTGTGCCTTTTGTTTGCAATTCTTGCTTTATTCTGTTTGCAAAATAACGCTTTTTATTGTGAAAATCACTTTTTTGAAACTAAAACGGTTTAAAATAAATTTTTACTTCAAATTTTTGAAATAAAAGCAAAGTTTTCCTTTGAACTCTGAACATAGAAAGAACTTCAACAGTTTTCTCCATAAGTGTTTCGATCTCCGAAGGATAGAATGACTGCTACAAGAAGTCTTCTCCTCAGCAGAAATTATCAAAGGACGGTATTCTTATCCAAAAAGAATTCTCAGCAAAGTTGCCAATGAAATGCCTTTCTCCGAAAGTTTAAAGCATGCAATTCAAATTCTTCCATTAGTGAACGTCTACGTCATTACGACAGATTTTGTTGAGTATTTGTTTGAACTGTGACGTGGTCCTTTTCCCCAAATACCTCTTTATTGTTTTGTTAAGTCTCGTCAGCATGCATATGACATTCATAACATTCATGAAATTCATACATAATAGCATCATTCGTGCATTTTTGCATTCCTCGAAATGTTGCTTCCATATCACTGGTTCAAATCACACTTACTTCTGTAGGTACGATTATATCCCTAGTAGATTATCCCCAAGCAGAGAAATACATCTTTTCTCTACCATATTCCCCAGCTAAGATTATTTCTCATTGGGAACAAAGTCTTGATTGACCCTTTCTTTCCAGTTCATTCCTGGATAGAACCCTGTCTATAATCAACAAAGCAATAAGCGATAGCCTCATCATTTGAGCCGCTTATTTTTATTTTCATTCCTAAACTTGACATGAAAGTTTGTTCTTCTCAACAAGGTCAAATCACGACTATACGAGAAATTTCCCAGCAGTTGTCTTTCTGTCTAAAGAAAACCCGTGTCTTCCAATCAAAATGCTTGCGTCTTCTCAAAAGAGAGATCCTCGGCAAGATTATATCCAAAAAATAGAAACTCATTTGAGTTCTGTTTCTCTCATTGTTTGTTATTCACGAGGCTGAATAATCAACAATTTTCTTGAGAAGATTTATCTTGTTATATTTATCACTTTGCTGATAATTGGTAATATCTTCAAAACTTGTTTAAGATCTTTTTCCATCATTGTTTGCTATTCACAAGGCTGAATAATCAACAATTTTCTCAAAAAGATTTACCTTGTTATAGTTATCACTTCGCTGATAATTGGTAACATCTTCAGAACTCATTACCATAAACTATCACAAGGCTGATAATTGGTAATATCATCTTCACTTACCTTAAACATTGTCACAACGCTGACAGAAGGTAATCCCTTCGTTTCCCAAGGCGAAACAAATATTCACATGTTTTGTGAATCTCTTTTTCCCCAGCGAAACATATTGCTTGTTTCCCAACCAACAGGATTCTCTTTTCTTAAACAGATCGAGTCATCCTCACAAATTTTTTCCCACCCCGTCATTCCTTTGATATTTCCTGGGTAAAACATTTTGCATCACTCGCATCTTTTGGTATCTTAGGTCCAAAATTTGTGTATTCTGATATTTAAATCTCTTCACACCTATCAAAATGAAGATATTCATCTTCATATCTCAGGTTAAAGAAACTTAAATAGGGGCATCTGTCATACCCCAATTTTTGACCTAATATACCACCTCACATTTGCATCATTGCATAACTAACAGTTCAGAACAAGATTAATCAAGTGTAGCATGCACAGGTCAAAATTAGGGTTTCATCAAATTCTCATCTGATTCAAGAGGCAACCAACTAGGGTTTGAGTTTTACTCACCTCATTTGATCTATCTTGATCAAACCATCAACCTCTGATCTTCAGATATCCAACTTTTCTCACTGATCAATCGAGGATCGACCAATTAGGGTTTTGGTCGAGCATGAGTATTCTCTAATTTTTTGAGCAATGAATGACTTTTTTGGTTAGAGATTGGTCATTATATCTTAGATACAACATCTTGACCTAATTTTTGAATTCAAAACATCACAAAAGTTCACAAACTTCATCAGTCAATTTCTAAAACATCTGATGAAATTTCATCTACACAGAAAAGTCAAACTTTGACTTTTGGTCAATTTTTTCAAAACAAAACTTTTTCCATCATCAAAATACTTCAAATGATCCATCATGATCATAAAAAATCAAAGAACTTGAAAAAGTCAACAAAAAGTCAAAATTTACAACACTTAGAAAAATTTTCAAGTGTTAAAATTTTGTACTTTTCCCAAACTTCATGGCATTTTTTCACATAGTTCCACTTTGAATTGGAAAAAACTCAAAACATGAAAGTTGTAGCCCTTGAAACAAGATTTCCAAAATGTCCAAGAACTCTCAAATCCATGGAGTCTAGCTATACTTTTGAAATTGAAACATAAGGCTCCATAACCATGGATTTCAAGGTCAAAACTTCAAGATTATAGGTCATTTTTGGATTTCTTCTTCTAGAAGCAATGACACCTTGCCAAATTGAATATAGAACTGATAAATATCAGCTAGAGGTAATAATTGAAGGATAGGATCAAGATTGGATTTTTAACACATGGTGAAAAAAGGAAGTTTCCTTTTAAAGCAAAATGTCTTTCTTGCCCTCTAAGGCAAGTTTGAATTACCAATGCCAAAACTTTGTGCCTAACATTTCAGAGATCATGGCCTATAAATAGAGGCATCATTTTCAAGTTCAAACACACCAAAGTAATGCCAAGACATGCTTTCATTCTTCCTTTTCAAAATTCATGAAACATAGTGCAAATTAAAGAAATCTTGCAATTTTGAAATCTTGTGAAAAACTCTGATCAAATTGGTGTCTAAACTGTCTTATAATCAATATCTAACATGTTTGAAACATAAGATCAACATAAGAAAAGCTAAAAAACAGTTTTCACATCTCATGCCATTATGCTTGCCAAAACTGCCTAAGAACTCGAATTCATGGTTTTGCTCAAGCAATTGATGTTCTGATCATCCAAACATCATCCATATACATCATAGACATGATGCAAATCATGAACAACAACCTGTAACACCTCTAACCCAGAAATCCTGTTTCTATTTCAAGATTATGCAGGTGGACTTGGTTGGATTGATCCAGGGTGATTCGAAGTGTGCAGACCACTCATACACCTTCCCTAACAGTCGTTGAAGCTCAAGCAATCATAAAAACACGACTGGAAACACTACTTCATCAAATTCGATTCCAGCTTCAACAGGTAAGAACACAAAACTCAAACTCCATGATTTCTTGATTCATTTGAAAAAAACTCTTGGCCGTTTTGTTTCTGCACCCTACACGATCATTAACCCTCAATCAATTGGAAAAATCATCAACCATACACGATTTCAATTAGGATTTTCAGTTCTAGGGTTCTTCGTGTTCATCAGAAATTTAACCATGTTAGACCAAAAATAAATGAAATTAACAACTACCATCATGTTCCTTGTTAAAATTCGTGCAAGTTTGGTGTTTACATCATCCATTTTCATTGAGAAACGAAGGATTTAGGTTTGAACAAGGATTGAAGAAGAAGACCAGGGCTTCGCGCGTGTTCTTGTTTTTTTTCAAATTTAAAATTTCCAATATAATATTAACACGTGGTTTGGATTTAGTACACGAATACATTATTGCCCCAGCGGTTTCCAACTCACTCGTAAGTCACTTTGCCACGTATCCACCCATCAGGTCCTGGGTTCAAGCCTCCCATGGACCAATTTTTTTCAAACTTTTCATTTTTTCTTCATATTTTTTACAAACTTTAACATTTTTTTTAACCAATCAAAACTTCTCATTTTAAGGTGATTTTTTGTACACTTGTCAATAAATACATCTATTTTATGATAGTGCAAAAATTTTCAGAAAAAACTTTCATCTTATTATATTTTAATCGAGCCGAAAACGACACTTCGGGCACTTTTCAAAACCACTTTAAAAGGTGATTTTTTCAAACTTTCGAGTCCCGATTCTTTTCAAAACTTTTCATAAATGAATTTTACATTTCAAAAACACTTTCAAAACCATTTCTTCAAAACTTTTTTCATCAAACTTACATCTTTTTACCATGATCGATCCGATTTAAACGATAAAACCGATTCGTTTTCTCTCGAATTTCTTAATCGATCATGGGCCTCCCTCACGGTGTAAGTCCCAAAACATTCTTTTTATGTGCATATATTTCTTTGTACATACCCATTTCTTTTATGTACACATCTTTTTACCTGCACATAAATACAGACAAACTTCTTCCGTTTGTTTTCATTTTACACTGAAAACCATTGGTATTAAAAGGAGCATTATTCCCTGTGAAACTGCTTTTAAACCAATGGGCCTCCCTTTCGGTGTAAGTCCCAAACCAACATTCTTTTATGTACATAATTATTTCTTTGTACATATCAAATTCTTTTTCATATACATACAAATTTTTATCTGTACATAATACAGATACTTTTTACTCAACACAGATAAACTTCGGTCGTTTGTTTCCGTTTCGTCTGTATATACACTGAATACCATTGGTATTGGAAGGAGCATTATTCCCGGTGAAACTGCTTTTAAACCAATGGGCCACCCTTACGGTGTAAGTCCCAACCCTCCTATGTACATCCATCTTTGTCTGTACATAAATAGCTCGTTCGTGTACATATTTACATCCTTGTACACAATTCCGACTTGTAAATAATCAAGTTACGCTCGTTTTAAACATTCGTTTCACATACACTTGTTTATATTTCACAAATCATAAACTCTTGTAAATAAACATCATGCATTGTTTATATTTCCTTCATAAATTCCTGTGAATACATATCACACACACACTTGTTTATACATCTGTCTAGTTATAACATAACAACTAGTCTAACCAATAGGTTCCCCACAGTGATAGCCTCCTCTTGGGCTTTATAAAAGGTAACTCTCCCCACAGAGTTTAACCTCCTCTTAGGCTTCATATAAGAAAACACATTCATCTGAGTTTAGCCTCCACTTAGGCTTTATATAAGACAACACTCCCCTGTTGAGTCAGCCTCCTCTTGGGCTTCGTTCAAAAGAACTCCTCATTGAGTTTAACCTTCTCTTGGGCATCATACAATGAAAGAGATAGGAAATCTCTTAAACAGCCTCCTATTGGGCTTCCAATACAAAGAATCACCCGCGTTAGGATAGAACCCAGAGAGTATAATTTCCCGGTGAAATTGCTCTTAATTCCAAAAGGATGGTTTCCCGGTGAAATCCCTTTTAAGCCAAAGCCAGCCATACCCTATAGCTTCCTCTTGAGCTTCATACAAGGACCCTCGATGACCCTCGGAATGCCACCTCTTGGGCTTACAATACAAGGACCCATGGGCTTCTTAAAAGCATCCCCTTAATCCAAATCAATTTCTCCTCGAGATTTAGACGTTTATCATCTCTATGGAAAAAGTATTTCATCTATCACATCACATACAGTCAAAACTTTTTTTTTCAAACTCTTTTCAAACAAAAACATCTCTTAATCGTAAGTGGTAACGCTTGTACACTCAAGCAAAACACCCAATGCTTACAATTATAAGATTCAATCATCTTTTTCAAAAATCTTTCTTAAACCTGTAAGTGGTAACGCTTGTACACTCAAGCAAAACACCTGTAACTTACGATGAAAGATTTTTATCAATCAAAACTTTTCAAAATGTATGTGATGAAATAGATTAGATACATTTTTCATTAAGATGACATTCATCTATGTCTCTTACTAACATCCCGTTGCTTTCCACTAGCATAAGTGGGAACTACGATTGCTCTGACTTTCTCAACTTCCTTTTGAGAATACGTAGGCACAAGGTCTCATCCTTGCCGAGCAAATTTCTTTCTCCCTCAGACCAAACAAACCATAGATCCCTGAGATCCGAGCTACAAATGCTCGATTCCCACTAGATATGTATGTAAGATCCAAAGATCTTTGCGAGCACAATAATAACAAAACCTAGGATCCCACATAATTTATCCTTCTTAAAATCCCAAAGGAGAAACTTTCCCAATCATAGAAATAGCAATTAAAACACACAAACATATCAAACATATTCATATATAAAGCTATAGATAACTATATATATTTAGGTGCTCCATCTATTCCCTTTATATAACAAACCCCTTACTCGTATCTTCCCAATGCGTTACGCCTAGTTTGCGCTTAGTCGTTACGCATATCAAAATCAATTGAGGGTATTAAAACTTTCCCTTTTTCATAATCATTAAATCATCTTTTCTTGTGTTGAAAATAATAAAGCTTGATGCTCGCGGCATCTTTATAAACAAATCAAAAGAGTAAATCGTTTTGAGCCGAGGATCCAATTCACATTCGATTCCCAGCTGGCCACTTTTAACGCGTAAGCGCTTTTATATGAACTTGCACCGGAATTCAAATTCACGCCGAAGAACATCATCTTCTTCGTTTGAATTCTAGGAATTTTGCGTCGGCCTTGGTTCGACGCTATAGCCCCTGCAATTTCTAAAATCTCATACAGGTATTATAAATGAATTGTGAGTACATGAATCGATTGCAAATTGAATTCTAAACACGATGGTGGTGGTCTTTTTGTCCAATTTTTCCGTTTTAAGGAAACCCTAATTCGGTTTAGAAAACCCTAATCATGGTATATTTCGATTCAGGCCACAAAAATGCAATTCGATTGTCCAGATAGCTTGCAAACTTCAAACTAAACACAAATCAAACATCAAAACATGTTAAAAATGCATGATAAACAGAATTCGATTTTGAAAAATATATGAACAAACCAAATTCGGATTTCTTGATTCTTGATGCTTTTGAATGATGTAAAGGTCTGGAATCACTCCAGGGGTATCAAGGAATGTATTGGAATGCTCAAAACCAATTGAAATCCACTGGAACTAGGGCTGCAAGTACCTTGAAGGACACGGTTTTTTGACTTTTGGAATAGGGTTCTTGAGGCAATTTTTCTGTTCTCTCTTGTGTGATATGCATTGTATATTTATAATGGATGAAAATTGAGCTGATTTGAGGAACAAATAATCATCAATCAATGAAGATTATTTGATTTTGTACAAAATCAAATCTTATCTTTTGATCAATTTTCATCAATTCCTTGCCAAATCCAAATTTCAAATTGATGCTTTTTGGTGAGTTGCTTGACCTCAAGGATGAGAGAAAAAATCAATTTGCATTTAATTTTGATTTTATACCTTATTTTTTAATTTAATTTGTATTTAAATGAATAAAATCCAAATTAAATAGAAAAATAAAGTTAAAATTCGTCGCATTGGGCTTGGATGTTCCAAATTGTCTAAGGAACAAGTTTGAGTGAAGAAAAACTAGGCCCATTTGCAAAAATTTTGATTTTCACAAGTATCTATCTTTGTGCACTTCTTCAAAAATACCCAACTTGTGCAAGGTGTATTTTGCTCAATTTTCCACATTTTTGAATGTTCTTGGACTTTTTAGAAATCTCTAAGTGTCTTCTAACCAACCTCTTTGGTTTAATCTCAATTGGAGTTTCCATGCTCAATAAATCTTCAAAACAAAAAGTTGACTTTTTATTGACTTTGAAAAGGACCTGTAATGTTTTGATCCATACCTTCCAAATGAAGCATTTTTTGAATATTCTTGTGAGACATGAAGTTGTAGAGAATTGAATTTCCTTCAAAACAAGAGGTGGTGGAAAAATTTATGAGAAAGTTATGCTCAGTCAAAGTTTGGTTGACTTTTGTCTGAAAAACCCTAATTTGGAAAGTTTGACTTTTGAGCAAATCTTGAGTTTTCTTGATGAATCATGATCAACCCTTGATCAAATGATGAATGTGACTTCAAAATGAGGATGTTGACCAAAAATCAGGAAGTTTGACTGTATGTTGACCACAATTGACTTTTTGTCCAATACAACTGATTTTCAACCATCTGAGCAATTGCTTGAGGAAACATGACTTGTGAGGCTTGAAACTTGACATGGAGATTCTTTGAAGCATATGAGGAGGCATGGTGACCATTGGAGATGTTGGGAGTCCATTTGGATCTGAGAATTGTCAAACCCTAGTTTGGGTTGATTGTCTAGGAGAGGGTTTGTCTGATCAACCTTTGAGGAATCCTTGAGTATGGATGTATGAAATGTTTTAAGAAGTAGGAGGGCAAATTTTGGGGTATGACATCCGCCTGTAGGAGATGTAATGATGCCGCCAATACCATTGCCAAGTGCGTTTGAGGCTCCATCAAAGACCATGGTCCATCGGGATCCTGGTTCAGGTCCTTCGTCTGGTCAAGGTTCTTCGTAATTGGTGACTAACATAACATCCTTGTCTGGAAACTCGAACTGCATAGACTGATAGTCATCTATGGCTTGATGAGCCAAATTATCGGCTACTATACTTCCTTTGATCGCCTTCTGAGTAGTATACTGGATGTTGTATTCGGTCAAGATCATTTGCCATCTTGCTATTCTTTTGGAGAGAGCAGCTTTCTCGAATATGTATTTTATCGGATCCATATTAGAGATAAACAAAGTAGTGTGAGTCAACATATACTGTCTTAGTCGGCGAGCTAAAAGCGCCAAGTTTTCTCGAGTGAGTATCTTGTTTCACGTCGGTAAACTTTTTGCTAAGCTAGTATATTGCATGCTCTTTTCGACCAGACTCGTGATGTTGCCCCAACACACACCCCATTGAGTTCTCTAATACTGTTAAGTACATTGTAACACGGTGGGAGAACTGACTTGTTTATTTTTGCGTTTGATCGCAAATGATGCGGATAGCAAGAGTTGCCACCGAATTTTCTTTTATCCAATTAAAGGTAAAAGAATGTGAAAAGACCTTCGTTAGATTCTGAGTAAGGGAGTTGGTTATGAAAAGGGAAGGTATTAGCACCCTTTTCATCCGTAGTTATCTACGGGCTCTTAATTGCTTAACTCACTTTGAAATTTGCTTTCTGTGTGTTTGAAAATGTTTTGGAAAGGCATTTCGCTTTGAATTCATAATGATTCACGCTGGAATGTATACGAAGTGTTTGGAAATGTTTTGTTTCGGAAAAAAAATTTTGAGAAAAAGTGTGAGGTGTAAAAAATGATTTTTGATTGAGCAAGCAAAAGAGACTTATTTACCTACTCAGAACGGTCGTTTCCGTGTTATTTTGCTTTCCTTTAGAATAACGCTATCCATACCATTATTTGGTAGGTAACCCTATTCGTTTGATGTAAAGGGACATTCGAAGGGACATCAGATGGTCATAGAAGGCAACTTGTAGGAGTATCCTAGCACATCCGTAGGGACGATCATCGCTTTTCGTAGGCAACAATCGAGGGACGAGATCATGTATTTTTAGGCAACATCGAGGGACTATGATCTTTTAAGTCGAAGGGACTGTGATGATATTTCGTAGGCAACCGTGCTAAGATACCCCCACGTTCGAGGTACTTGACCATTTATAAGGCAACGAGAGAGAATACCCTAGGGGGTGCATGTGTGAGATGAGTGTCGTATTAAGATAATTTATCTTGTATTTAGTGGTCTTGATTGATTTTATCTTGCCATACACGCCTAATTACTAGCAGTTTAATAGGTGCGGAAAATAAATTGCGGAAATATAAACGTCCTACGCTATTACATGGCTTCGGGGCAGATACATAATAAGGGGTGCGGAAAGTAAAGTCCTACGCTATTACATGATAAAAATTTGTGACCTATACAACCTTTTTAGAATTTAAAATGAAAGAAATATAAATAGCAGAAAAGAAAACTAATCCTAATATTTTTGGTATTTTTTAAATTTGAGTTTATGTGAAAATAACCTAGATCTAGTTGATTTTAATTAATTAAAAGAAATATTAGTGAAAGTATCTAATTAATCCTAAATTAATTAACCTAATTACTAATTAAATTGATTAATTAAGAAAAGGAGAAAATAAGAAAAAATATGAAAAAAAGACAAAAACATAAAACGTCAGAAGGCTTCTGACAGAATACCATCCCAAAAGCTGGAGCTTCGAGTTCCACATTGGAGGTGCCCGTAAGTTGGCACTTCGGGTTTCGTGTCGAAATGGTCCAGTCGGGCTTCGTCTGGGGCCATCTAGAAGTTGGAACTTCTGGAGGAATTCGCTGGGAGATCGTGGTTGGCACTCGATGTCGATGAGGCCCGTGTCGGAGCTTCGATGTTAGGACGCCCGTGGTTGGCACTCCTGGTCGAAGGACCTGTGTCGGAGCTTCGGGCGAACTTCGGAAATTTGGAAACCTGCAAGGCAAAAAGAAAAATATTGCAAAAGGTGGGGTTTGAATCCACGACCTGATAGAGAGAATGACATAGTGCGCGCAAGGTGAACCGCTGGGGAGGTGATACATCTATTCATCCTTTTGAACCCATAAATAGGTAAGGGTTAATAGCCTCTGAATCAGAAGCACTGGAGCAATGCTCCGGTCGTCTTCTTCGATCCTGCTCAAACACCAAAACCTGAAAAACGCATGAAAATACAAACCAAAATAACCCAAATCCACTAATTAAGATGCTACGAATTTAATGGTGGCATTCTCTTGCCCTGAAACGGATTCTAATAGTGAATACGAAGCTGCACAGTTCATGAGCCCTAGCAATGGTGTTTCATGATTAAGCCATGGAAAGCTTGCTACGATTGATCTAACCTGCTCTACTGAACCTCAGGAACACATTAGAATTGTTAGTTTCGATTAAAACACAATAAAAAGTAGAATGCAAATTCATGAAAAATATGCAAACGGAAGTATATGTATGGCATAATTCAACGTGTTATGGCCATGTTTCTGGACATATACCTACCCTACAATACCTCAGGAACACGTTTAAGTGCTTGGAATTGATTGAAACTGGTTGGAAAGCAAAACACGATTTTGCCAACTTTGGAAGAAATTTGAGAAATTTCTAGGGTTTGTGAGAAGCTGGCTGCACGTGTAAGGGTTGTCTAAAAGAGCTCCTGATCTTGTAATAATTCTAGGTATTTATAGATGAGTGGAATTAGGTCAAGGCATTAAGAGAAAATATTCTCCTTAAATGGAGAATATTTTTTTTGAAAAATTGCACAAAATCTTTCCAATCTTGATAAATCTTTCCTCAATCTCCTTGCACGAAATTGACAGCTTATAATGAGCTATCTTGGACCCCAAGCCATGCAAATATCCAACCAATCTTGCCTTATCTTTTAATTTTGCATTTTATTTAATTAAATTTGAATTTAAGTTATTAAATTAAAAAATAAATAAATAAATAAATAAGGTAGAGGGCGTGGCATGCTACATAGTAGTCATGGATAATCTCATGATCAAGTTAAAATCATAAAATTTTTGGCCCATTTGGAAATTTTTGGCTTTTGCAAGGTATTTTTCTTCATGCACCTCCTCAAAAATGCTCAACTTGCACAATTTATATCTTGCTCAATTTTCAACATTTTTGGGTGTTCTTGGACTTTTTAGAAATCTCAAGATGTCTTCTAAATAGCCTTTTTGGTTTCATCTTCATTCGAGTTTCTATGCTCATGGAAACTTCTTTTCAAAAAGATGACTTTTGTTGACTTTTCTAGAAAGACCTATAATGTCTTGATCCATAGCTTCCAAATGAAGCATTTTCTGCCCAAGCTTGTGAGACATGAAGTTGTAGAGAATTGAATTCTCTTCAAAATGAGCTATGGTGGAGAAATTTCTAATGAAGTGTGTGAAAGTTATGCTTGGTTAAAGTTTTGTTGACTTTTGTCTAGAGAAGCCCTAATTTGGAAACTTTGACTTTTGATCAGATCTTGACTTTTCTTGAGGAATCATGACCAATCCTTGATCAAATGATGAATATCACTTCAAAATATTGGTGTTGACCAAAAATTATGAAGTTTGACTGTATGTTGACCACAATTGACTTTTTGTCCAATACCACTGATTTTCAGCTATCTGAGCCATTGGATGAGTAAATTTGACTTGTAAGGCTTGAAACTTGACAAGATGATCCCTTGAGGCATATGATGAGGTATGATAACATCTTGAAGCATTGAAAACACATTTTTACTTGAGAGGAGCAAAGCCCTAGTTTGGATTGGTTGCTTAGGAGAGGGTTTGTCTGGTCCACCCTTGTGAAATCCTTAAGTATGGAGATATGAATTGTCTTGAGAAGTAGGAGGGCAAATTTTGGGGTATAACAGTTGCCCCTGTTCCATCTTCTTGTACTGGAAGGGTTAGATTGGCATGCTTGCCTTTCGTGACCTGAAAGTAGCAGATGATTGAACACTCGAGTACACTTGAAAATTTGCACTCGCCGTTGTATAGAATAAGATCGCCAATTGATGATGTGCTGGAATGGGCTTATAGACGCCATTTGGAGAAGCTGGTGCAAGAGTGTGAGTCATACGCCAGACTCTATGTTGGTCCCTTGAATGAGAGAAAGAGAAGATGGGCTTAAAGATTCCATCTAGGGTAATGAAGATGTGTGGCCGGAGATGGGCTTGAGATGCCATCCGGGGAGCTTGATAGTGAGAGAGAGTCAGAATAAGCCTTCGTCTTGGTTATTTCTGAGACGAATACTTGGCAGGATGCAGATAGTTTTCCCGTCTGGTTTCGGGTGTTAATCCGTGATCTGTCGCTTGGAAATAATTTGTGTGGTCTTTTAGATAGTTTTCCCGTCTTGTTTCAGGCATTAATATTTGACTTTTACCTGCAAGGGAGATAAATCTTGACAAGATATGGTTAGTCCTATGTAGATTATGATGCATGCGAGTATATGACAAAGTCATGAACAATGTTGTTATGATACATGCACATGTTATGACTTTTATGAATAATGTATGAATGTAAATGTTGTGGTATTTCAAAACGTATCCATCTTGAAGAAGATAGGAACGCTCTGCTAGAGATTTCTGATGTCTGCTTGGGAATGAGGTTGTTGAAAACCCTGGTTAGGGAATAAGAGATGATTCAAATTCCTTCGATGCACTATCTTACCAAATCTTGAGTCTTGATATTTATGTTGGATGAAGAGCAATGGTCAAGAGATAACCGGCAGGGGATCTTGTGCATAAACCTTGTTGGGGATGATGTGAAATGTCATAACCTACCAGTGTCTGATCATGGCGTGGTGATGCTGATAGTGTCATTAAAGCTTGACGAGGCTTGTAGGATCACTTGAGGTGATGAATCTGATAGGAACACTTGAGGTGATGAATCTGATAGGATCACTTGAGGTGATGAATATGATCGGATCACTTGAGGTGATGAATCTGATAGGATCACTTGAGGTGATGAATCTGATAGGATCACTTCTCGAGGACTAACGTGATATAGTTGAAGCTTGATAAAGCTGATAGGATCACTGCTCGGGGACTAACGTGATATAGTTGAAGCTTGATAAAGCTGATAGAATTACTGCTCGGGGACTAACGTGATATAGTTGAAGCTTGATAAAGCTGATAGGATCACTGCTCAGGGACTAACGTGATATAGCTGAAGTGTTGGAACACTGTTGGATGGGGGATTGTAGAAATGGTCCTGTGGAGGTATTTCTTGTGAAAGTGACTCTATGGGGATGCATTGGTGACTTCGGTCGTCATCTCAATTCCTAGAGCATGTAGGAATTTCTTGTCTCTGTTCATCTTTCGTATGTTTGTGAACGGGTATTTTATTGTGAGATGCATATAATCATTCAAAGCTATCATTAGACTTTATGCAAACAACAAAAAAATTGTAAAACGGGAATGTGCATTAATTTCGAAAAGTGGCCCCTAATCAGGCAGTTTGTATACAAGAGACGAATATCCTAGTAAGAGGAAATTGTCAGAATAGTAAAAAGCTATGCGGAAATAATCCCGTCGAGTTTCAACTATGCTATTGCTCATATATTTTCGACTATCTCATCTCCTTGCTGTTAGAAGAAAGTGATTGAATTGATTTGTGCCGTTTGAATCTTGATAGTAGTGTAGTCTGTAAGTGAGTGATCTGGACGAGACATAGTCGTACGCTTAAATCTCTAATTTTTGCCTAGATCGCCCTTTCGGGTTTTTAGTCTAGCGGGATACCCTTTTTTGCCCAAGCCGCTTTGTGTTTTCGACGCGGTGTACATTTTTGTATATATATCCTTAACTTTGCCCGAACCTTTGGTTCGCCAGATGCCCTTATTTTTGCTCAGGTCACCGACCTAGCGGTCTCGTCATGCGTAGTATTTTTTGACTATGTCTGCGTTCACAGGGTGTGGAAAGTCTTCTCCATCCGTGGTGCTAAGTATCATAGCTCCGCCGGAAAATACTATTTTGACTACAAATGGCCCTTTATAGGTGGGAGTCCATTTGCCCCTGGGATCACCTTGTGGAAGGATGATGCGCTTAACTATCAGATCACCGACCTGGTGGACTCGGTGCTTGACTTTCTTGTTGAATGCTCTGATCATTCGCTTCTGGTAGATCTGTCCGTGGCAGATGGATGCGAGCTATTTCTCGTCGATCAAATTGATTTGGTCAAGGAGAGTCTGGACCCATTCGTGTTCACCTAACTCTGCGTCCTGGAGAACTCTGGTTGAGAGTTTCTGAACCTTGATGAGTAGGACTGCTTCCATACTGTATATAAGAGAGAAAGGAGTTGCCCCTGTAGATGTTCGCACTGTGGTGCGGTAACCGTGGAGAGCAAATGGAAATATCTTGTGCCAATCCTTGTAAGTCACTGTCATCTTTTGTATAATCTTCTTGAGATTCTTGTTGGCGGCTTCCACTGCGCCGTTCATTTTAGGCCGATATGGAGAAGAGTTATGATGCTTGATCTTGAACTGCGTGCAGAGTTCGGTGATCATTTTGTTATTGAGGTTGGTACCATTGTCTGTGATCATCCTTTCGGGGACTCCGTACCGGCAGATGAGATTATGTTTAATGAATCGAACTACAACATTCTTGGTAACAGATGCGAACGAGGCTCCTTCTACCCATTTGGTAAAGTAGTCAATTGCAACAAGGATGAAACAATGTCCATTGGAAAAGGTGGATTTGATCTCTCCAATCATGTCAATGCCCCCACATTGTGAAAAGCCATGGAGCGGTCAGAATATTCAGTGGTACGGGAGGTATGTGTACTCTATCTGCGTATATCTGGCATTTGTGACAAGATCAAGCATGGCGGTGGCAATCAGCTTCCATTGTGGACCAATAATAACCTGCTCTTAGAATCGTTTTAGCCATTGTATTCCCATTGGAGTGTGTACCGAATACGCCTTCAAGTAACTCTTCTATAATCTGTTCCGCCGTCTTTTGGTCTACACAGCGGAGTAACCACGAGTCATGATTGCGCTTGTATAAGATGTCGTTGCTGAGGAAGAATTTGGATGCAAATCTTCTTAAGAACTTCTTGTCATTGACAGATGCCCCTGCGGGATATTCCTAAGTCTCGAGATACCTCTTCACCTCATAGAACCAAGGCTTCTCTTTGGTATCGAGTTCACAACAGTACGCTGGTTCGTCGAACTTTTCGATGATGATTTGGGGAGCTTCATTGTCCCATCCGACTTTGAACATAGACAACATGGTAGCTAATGCGTCAGCTAACTGATTCTCTTCTCGTGGGATATGATCAAAAGTGATTTCTTCGAAGTAAGGGATCACACTTAAAACATTCTCTCGATATGAAATGAGATTCGGATGCTTCGTATCCCATTCTCCTTTAACCTGACTAATCACTAAAGTTGAGTCTCCATATACTTGCAAGAATTTGATTCTTAAGTCGATAACAGCTTTGATACCCATGATGCACGCTTCGTATTCGGCCATGTTGTTGGTACAATCGAAACATAGTCTAGCGGTGAAAGGCATGTGTCCTCCTGTGAGAGATGTAATGATGGCTCCATTACCATTGCCAAGTGCGTTTGAGGCTCCATCAAAGACCATGGTCCATCGGGATCCTAGTTCAGGTCCTTCGTCTGGTCCTGGTTCTTCGCAATCAGTAACTAGCAAAACATCTTCGTTTGGAAACTCGAACTGCATAGACTAATAGTCATCTATGGCTTGATGAGCCAAATGATCGGCTACTACACTTCCTTTGATCGCTTTCTAAGTAGTATACTGGATGTCATATTCGGTTAAGATCATTTTCCATCTTGCTATTCTTCCAGAGAGAGCAGGTTTCTTGAATATGTATTTTATCGGATCCATCTTGGAAATCAACAAGGTAGTGTGAGTCAACATATACTGTCTTAGTCGGCGAGTAGCCCAAGCCAAAGCGCTGCAAGTTTTCTCGAGCTGTGAGTATCTCATTTCACAATCGGTAAAATTTTTGCTAAGGTAGTATATTGCATGCTCTTTTCGACCAGACTCGTCATGTTGCCCCAACACACACCCCATTTCTCTAATACTGTCAAGTACATGATGAGAGGTCCTCCTTTGACTGGTGGCATCAGGATAGGGGGATTTTGTAGATACTCCTTGATTTTGTCAAAAGTTGTCTGGCAATCGTCGTTCCATTCCACTACTTGATCTTTCTTCAGTAACTTGAAGATTGGCTCACAAATAACAGTTAGATGCACAATGAATTTGGAAATGTAGTTCAATCGTCCCAAAAAACCTCTGACTTCTTTCTCGGTGCGGGGAGCTGGCATCTCTTGAATAGCTTTAACCTTTGTGGTCAACTTCAATACTGTATCACGACAACAAATCCTGTGAGTTTACGGATCCGACTCAAGGTGCACTTGTTAGGATTAAGTCTTAGTTTGTACTTCTTCAATCTATCAAACAGCTTTCATAAATGATCAAGATGCTCTTCTTCAGTTTGTGATCGAGCTATCATGTCGTCAACGTAGACCTCAATCTCGTGATGAATCATGTCATGGAACAATGCCACCATGGCACATTGGTATGTGGCGCCAGCGTTCTTCAGACCGAACGACATGACCTTGTAGCAGAAGGTACCCCATTGTGTAACGAAAGTAGTCTTTTCCATGTCTTCGGGAGCCATTTTGATCTGGTTGTAACCGGAGAAACCATCCATGAAGGAGAAAACCTTGTGTTGAACGGTGTTGTCAACCAGTATATCAATATGAGGAAGTGTAAAATCGTCTTTCGGACTTGCTCTATTCAGATCTCTGTACTCCATACACATTCGCACTTTACCATCCTTCTTAGGTATGGGTACCACATTTGCAACCCACTGTGGATAAGAAGTAACGGCTAGGAAACCGGCATTGAACTGTTTCATAACTTCGGCCTTGATTTTCTCAGACATCTCAGGGCGCATACGATGGACCTTCTGCTTCACAGGGAGAAAACCTTCTTTCATCGGTAGCCAGTGTACCACAATGTCAATGTATAAACCTAGCATGTCTTCGTAGGACCAAGCAAAAATCTCAATATAGTCTCGCAGCATCTGGACCAATCTTTTCTTGACACTGTTCTCAAGACCTGCCCCGATCTTGATTTCTTTTCTATCTTTGTCAGTACCTAGGTTCATGACCTCTACTGGCTCTTAGGGTGGATGTATAATCTGCTCTTCTTGCTTTAGTAGTCTGACAAGTTCTCCTGGCACTTCACAATCTTCCTCACCTTCGTCTTCGGCTTGGTAGATCGGATTATCGAAGTCATATTTAGCAATAGCAAAGCTGTTATCAATGAGATTCAGAGTGAATCTGTAGTGTACCATGTGGGTGTGTGTAAGAACACATAGCTTTTTGAAGGGGTAGTAAAGTAAAAGAAAGGAAGAGCAAAGTATTTGAATGCAAAAGTCCAATGATTTTATTGAATGAAAATATGCAAATGACAAATAATAACCCTCACAAACGAACCGTGGTTCCCCGGGCAAGGCACTAGGCTTAAAGTTTATTGTGCAAAGCGCAAAAATGGAAAGCATAACAGAAAACAAAAAGCAATTACTCCTGTCTAAAGGAGATTGGTATGACGTTTTCGGTCTTCCAATTGCTGAGTCCATTGTCTGGAGTTGGGAAGATCCAGTTGCTGATGTTGAAGTTGTTATCGTCGTCTTCTATAGCATGGACTCCATTTTTGCTGATGTGGAAAGGGAGTTTGCCAGCACGTTCGCGACATATCACCTTCTGACCTTCGGTGGTGAAGCCTAAACCAGTCTTGTCAGATTTGAAAGGAAGATTGGGGAGCTGACCCCAAATAGTGCGACCTCCTTCTTCAACTGCAGCTTGAGCGTCTTTCAGTGAGGCCATCCTTGGTGGAATTTAAGTAACTTCAGGAGTGATAGGAGAGTCAACAGGCATGACTCTTGGAAATGTTTTGAAAGCTTGGCAGGGAGTTTCAATGAATTCTCCTTCCATTTCGAGGTATCAGAATGACTACAGATGGCTTACCATATATTCTTCCTCACCGCATACTGTAATAATCTTCCCTTCTGGGTACTTCCGATGTGGTAGAGGTAACAATGCCTGCCCCATGTATCCAAGGGCGTCCAAGTAGGCAAGAGTAAGCTGGACGGATGTCCATGACGAAGAAGGTAGAGTTGAAAGTCTGGGAACCGACTTTAACTAGAAGGATGAGCTCTCTAAGCACTGTTCGTTTAGAACCATCAAAAGCTCTTACAATTATGTCACTAGGCTTCAAGACCACTCCTTTAACATCAAGTCGGTCAAAATCACTCTTTGGTAGGATATTCAGAGCAGAACCAATATCCACCAACACATGAGACAGTGTAGTGCCCTTGCATTCAATAGAGACATGCAAGGCTTTGTTGTGTTTCCTTTCGGCAGGAGTTAAATCAGCATCAGAGAAGCTTAAACCATTGTTGACGGTCAGGCTAGCGATACAACCTTCGAATTGATCAGCAGTAGTGTCTTGCGGTATGTGAGCATTATTTAGAAACTTTACCAAGGCTTTAACATGAGCCTCAAAACATTGTAGCAGAGTTAGCATGGATATCTTGGACGGAGTTTGTCCCAACTAATCCACAATATTGTAGTCGCCCTTCTTGATGATCTTCAGAATTTCCTCCATTTCTTGCTTGGAGGTGTCTTTAGCAACTTCCTTTGGTACTTCTGTATGAGCAGGATGAGTTACTGGTTCTTTCCCTCTAGCTTCGGGAATTGGTTCGATAGCTGGAATGCGAGCTAGCGTCGCATTGTCTTTTGGAGGAGAGATCTCTGGAGAGAATACTCTTTCGGTTCGAGTTACCTTGCTTGAATTGGTGATGTTGTCGATATCAGGATTGGTAGCTTCAGCTGCAATGTCTTCAATGGCCAACGGGTCTTGCTTGACGCCATGGTAGTAAACTTCAGCTCTATAACTCTAAGGTATAGCTTTGTCAGAGGAATATGGAATTGGTTTGGGGGAAGTAATGATGAGAGATGCCGCTCTAGGCGCAGGATCAACAGAGGTGATCCTTATCGTGTCCACATCAGCATAGTCTTCTGGGAAATCGTCTCCCCATCTGGTTGCCTTGACGTCTTCAATAGGAATCTTGTAGCTTTTGGGAGCAGTGTACTTTACCATGAAATCAAAATTTCCACTTGGCTGCCCCAAGGTATCCCAGACTTCTGGTTCGGCTTCGCTTACGTCTTTAATCTTCAAATTCTTAGAAATGTCTTTGCATAGATTCTCCACAGATGGAGGGTTCAGTAATAGTACTTCGCGGTTGTCCATTATGTGCTGAATATGCCTTTTCAACCAAGCACATCCGTCAGATTCAGATGCACACCAACGAAATATCGGGGCATCCCGAAATACACCACTAAAGCAAATCTTTCTTGATACCATGAGGAATAGTCAGCTTGTTCAGATTATAAACATAGGAGTCTTCGTCAATAGCATTGGAACTTTTACCATGGTCAGGCATTGGTGCGTTGATCACATTCGGAGTCTCGATAGGAGGGTCGAATTCAATTTCTCTGGCTTCAATCATGTCTTGAATCTTGTTCTTTAGAGCCCAACAGTTGTTGGTGTCGTGCCCTGGGCTGTTGGAGTGGTATGCACACTTTGCATTAGGATTATACTTTGGAGAGGAAGTGTTGACATGTTGAGGAGGATCCCTCAAAGTAATCAGCTCTGCTTTCAACATGTTTTGCAATGCTTGCGACAATGGCATGTTGATCTTCGTAAACTGTCTTCGTGGCGCGTTCTGGTGACGCGTTGTCTCGTTGAGGTTGTGCTGGTGTGTGATTGGAGATCACAATTTCCCCCACAGATTGAGTATGATCAGCTTTGTCACGACTCTTTTGACCATACACAACATTGGCTTCTTTCTTACTACCAAAATATCTCTTTGCAGCATTTGAAGATGACTCTACCTGAATCTTTCCGCTCTTGATTCCAGCTTCGATGCGTTCGCCTGTCAATATCAACTCGGTGAACCCGGATGAAGAGTTTCCAATTAGATGATTGAATAATGGGCCTGTCAATGTTCCCATAAACATGTCAACCAACTCCCTATTGGACAAGGGTGGTTGAACTCTACCTACTAAATCCCTCCATTTCTGAGCATATTCTTTGAACTTCTCGTCACGACCCATAGACATGTTTTGTAGTTGCATGTGGGTGGGTGCTAATTCAGCATTGTACTGGTACTTCTTGTAGAAAGCATCTGCTAAGTTATTCCAGGTATGAATGTGGGTATTCTCTACCTGATAATACCACTCCAACTGAGTTCCGGATAAACTCTCTTGGAAGAAATGGATCCACAACTTCCTGTCTTCAGTATGAGGGTGGATCTTTTGAACATAGGACTTCAGATGCAGTTTCGGACAAGAGATGCCATCATATTTGGGAAAAGTAGGAACCTTGAACTTGCGGGGAATTACCACGCCAGGGACAACACTCAGATCATCAAAATTCAGCCTGGACATTTTCAGATTTTCCACAGCATTCAGACGGTCTTCGAGTTGTTTATATTTGTCGTCATCAGGAGGGTACTGCTCACTCACATATTCTTCATCTTCGTTTTCAGACCTATGACGGCTTCCTTCGTTGTTCTTGACACTTCCTTCTGGTTTCACCACTCTTGTCTGAGATTTCAAACCGGCTGACCACTTTAGCTGGACCTTTGTGATTTCTTCCCATGTTGAGAATACCGATGGTCTTCTTCTTTCTGGTGATGAGTTTCTTCAGATCTTTCTGGCCTTGGACCAAGCTGGTGAACATTTCCTGGAATTGAGCATTCTGAGCCTGGAGATCTTTGAAAGTATGTTCAAGAGCCATTGCTGCTGAAATAAACAGCGAGAGAATAAGAAAACCGGTCTTTAATGTACCTGTTATGAGATGTTATGCCATGATATGTAATGTTTATACAATGCAATATTTTCAAGGACCTCAGGAATTTAAATTTGTTAAACAAGCACGAACAAACTTTTTATTAGTTTTCTTTTTGCAAGTACAAAAGAGAGTTTTGAATAAATAAATAGAAATTCCTAGAGCTTTTAGGTCTCCCATGGGCGCTTCCTCTTTGTGTTGATGTTTCGCTCCTCGTGAAGTAGCTTGGTCAAGATATTGCATTGGTGATCTTGAGATCATTCTCCAAGCAATTAGGTTATTCATTGAGCAAAAAGTCAATGATGCACCATCCTCGATCAAAACCCTAATTTGGTTGATTCAAGATTTGTTT
Organism: Vicia sativa; assembly: GCA_021764765.1. Taxonomy (NCBI): domain Eukaryota; kingdom Viridiplantae; phylum Streptophyta; class Magnoliopsida; order Fabales; family Fabaceae; genus Vicia; species Vicia sativa. The sequence goes on along the minus strand of CM038795.1, from coordinate 57,551,747 downwards.
TGAGGAAATGATTTGATTTTAAAGATCAAATGTTAATGATTGATGAAGATAGGTCACTAGAGGTGTTGGAGAATCAAACCCTAATTGTTCACATCTTGCATTGATGAAAGACTTTGATTCAAAACCCTAATTTGGCACAAGGAGCACACACCAACTATCTTGTTCTGAAATTGTCATTGATGCAATGATGCATATGTAGATGATATGAGATGGTATCTTAGGTCAAAAATTGGGGTATGACAGATATGAGTTAAGCGTTATGCTTTTGGGAGTGTAATTATCAGTACCTCTTAAGATCTATCTATTCCCCCTTGAGAGAAGATATATTTATAGAGGAAGATGTATTTATAGAGAACTCCAGGGCCAAGGGTTCTCTTGGGCAAGGTCATTATCCACTAGTCAATTATGGACCATTGAATCCCTATGTCCCAAGAAGTCATGGGTCCATTATTGACCATGCCTTCTCTTTTCTCCCAAAAACATCTTATCTCATGTTTCCCCTAACTAGGTGATAGGAAATTCTCGGGGCGAGGCGATACCCCCTTTGGGAGACATTCTAACACTGTATCTTATTGGAAAGTCTAAAGGTATTGACCTAGGAAAGGCTTTTTACAATTATAACATTGTAGGTATAAGTGCCAATCGATTGGCCAATACAAAAAATTTCCCAAAATTGTTTACACAACTCCCGATTCAATTGGATCGACTTTAAAAAAATAGAATATTTTCTTAAGAAAAATAAGTTATAAAACTTGTTTTAGTGGGTGTATGATTAGTCGTATAACTTTACCAGAAAACCTGTATGCTTTGACTACATATTATTCACTCAAATGTGGTAGAGAAAACTTTCACACTTCCTCTCTAGCACACTTTGAAGTTTCAAGACTTGTTAAATAAATCGATCATATATACACTTGCTTGAATTATTCTTGGAGATGAGGCTTGGGGTTTATTCTAATAGAGGGCCATCATAAGAGGATCTCTTGCAATTATCATTAGACCTTAAATTTGTCTTCTTGCATCGTTAACCGTTTATTATATTTGCACTTCAGCTGTTATCTTCAAAAACTAGTTATAATCATGAAAAGAATGTTCATCTTCAAGAGAGATTTTTTATCAATAACCTGCAAAACATAATTCACATTTTAGGCTATTATTGACTTTGCTCTCGCATATACTAAAAACACTTAAGAATGATCTTGGTTATGAATATGTTTAGAGGTGAGGAAATATTCAATCAATTATTTAAAAAAGACCTACACCCTAATATATTAGCTTCGTGTAAAATGTGAGACCCCAAATTAATTCAATTATTAAATAATTAGAAATTTAATTATTAATTTAATTAAAGCTTTAATTATTGAAATTTTTGAATTAATAGATTTAATTGATTAATTAAATAATGGAAGAGTTGGGGGTGTAAAGTTGAATTGTAGGGTGTATGGAGTAAAAGACTCTACTTAATCCTAATTAATTTATTTCTATTATTTGACAAATAAAAAGGATTAATAGAGGAATAAAAGGAAAAAAGTAAGGAAAGGAATTAGGATTGCATTCTACGTGAGATTGGAAAAGAGAAGAGAAAGAGGAGAAAAAGCCAAACACCGAGAATTCGAAGATTCATCGCGAGGTAAGGGGGAATTGAATCCGATTATTATGCCTTATAGGTTTTGATGATCAATAGAACGAATCGATCTGTTAGGAATCTCGAATTAGGATAATTGAGTGTGCCCTAACGTTATAATCTGACGTAAGACCATAATTGGAACTGTTATGAATGATTAATCTATGTAAGATGAATATAGGTTAATTAGGAAACAAATTCTATGATCAATTGGATGTAAAAACACAGTAATTAATTCTGTTATGATGTATTATAACGTTTGGTGTTGTATGGAATAAATGGGAATTCGTAACAGTGAAGAAAAACTGAGTTTTTGATGAAAAACAATAGTATGGGTCGACACATAGCTTTATGGATCGATGCATGCAGTGAAGTTTTAGAAAACCAGAAGCAAGGAAAAGGTATGCATCAACTCATAGAGCCATGCATCGGCTCATAGGAAAATTTTTATAGCTATGCATCGACACATAGGCCAAAAATTCAGCTATGCATCGACACATACGTGTTACGCATCGATGCATACTGAACAATTTTTGAAAAATGCAGAATTTTAAAGTTATGCATCGATGCATCCGTATTATGATTCGACACATGCTGTTTATGTATTGATGCATAGGTTTATGCATTGATACATATTGTATTGGACATAACATGATTTTTTTTTTCTGAAAACGATTTTGATCATATCTTTTCAACCGTAAATCTGTTTTAGGCATAGTTGGTATCGTTGGAAAGCTTAGAACGAGTACTATCTAATAAAAATATTTTCAATACCAATAATTGAGATCTGGAAGAATTATTTTGGCTTCTGTAATAAGAACTCGTAGTGAAATTGTGAATTAATTGTTGAGTATATATGCAGTATGTTAATTCCTTGGATTGTAATTAACTTTGGATGCTCATGATCCTTGTTATCATATGTTGTTATGGTTATTGATTATAATTGGAATGATGTTGTGTGATTCTATTCCATGTTGAATTGTTGCATGCTTCTGATGTGCATGCATGAGCATTTTGGTAATGGTTCATTCCCATTGTGCGAAATTGAACTTGCAGGGCTGATAACCGTACCCAGTGGATAGTGGTGGTGAGGCTAGATTCTTGACCCAGTGGTGTATGGGAGAATCATTGATTTGACGCTGTTTTTTCGAGTGTAAGCGGAACAGGGTGTGGACTTGGTTCACGTTTGGTACCACATGCATTTGAGTCTGCATTGCATATGTAATTATAACATGTTATGATGGTTTCCAGTGTTATAATTGCATTGACTGTTGCTGTATGCATAATGATATGTGTGATTGTATTTGCGAATCGTATTCTGATGATGTTAATAAGGGTGGAATAACGAATTGGTTGTTTTATTTGTTTTACAGAAATGTATAATGCATTTTAATCTTGATGAAATCTCACCCATACTTTGATGATTTCAGATTGAGGAGTCTAGCTGCTCAGAAATTGGTGACGACAGCATATAGAGTTGTGCTATTTAGATAGTCCGTGTGTCAGTGTCATACTCTGGTAGTGGTAACACTGGGGAACGATCGTTTTGGAGTTTTATGGATTTAAACTTGTTATTTTGAATTATGTTGGAAATAATTATTGATTGAATTATTTCGGATTTTATGTTATCTTTCCGCTGTATAAACATAATCCTTGGTTCGTTTTATTTAATAAGTTCTTCAGTGAAAGGCATGATAGCTGTTTGTGATTTTTGAATTATTAAAATTGTGACGCCCTTGTCGTTATGTTTAAAACTCTGATTAAAAATATATAAATCGCGGGGAAATTAGAAGGGATGTTACAATAGTGGTATCAGAGCATAGTCGGTCGTGTCTTAATGTCATTATCCCTTTTGGTACGCGACAACTGTGTACAACACTGTCGGTACTTGTTGCTTTATGATTGATTAATGTAGGAGGGTGTGAAACTAAGTGGGGGAGAAGAGATGCTTCCCGGGTATGTTCCGATTGTAAGTCATTGGTACGAGGTACTGCTTGAGAAGACAGTGAAAGTGTGGTTAGAGTTGTTGGAATCATTTGGACCGAGAGTCATAGTTGGAAGTGCAAAAAGGAGAGTACGATTTTGAGAACAGAAAGTGTTGGTAATGATGGTTTATACTCTAGTATGATTATCGGATGTCTATTGACAAATTGAGGACTTGATCACCCTTAATCTCTTGTTGATAGTTGACGGAATCGTATTGGATGGTATACAATTGTCTTGCTATCTAAATGGGGCATAAAGTGATGAATATGAATGAAGTTTGGTAGAAGCTTGTGAACCATATGAGTGGATGAAGACTCTAATAAGGACAATGAATTAAGATGGATGATCAGAGTTACGTAGCTGTTAATGATGGTGTGGTATTGTTATGTTGTATTCTTCAACGAAGGTGAAAGGAAAAGCTAAGAGTGATGAATTACCTGTTGCGAATGAATTTCTAGAAGTGTTTCTGGAAGATGTTAGTGAGCTGCCACCTGAGAGAAAAGTGGAGTTTACTATAGATTTAATTCCTGGAACTAGTCCGGTGTCGATGGCGCCTTATCGCATGTCGACATCTGAATTGTCTGAGTTGAAGAAACAGTTGGAGGAATTACTTGAGAAGAAGTTTATTCATCCTAGTGTTTCGCCGTGGGGTGCTCCGGTGTTGTTGGTTAAGAAGAAGGAAGATACAATGAGACTGTGTGTTGATTATAGGCAGTTGAATAAAGTGACAATCAAGAATCGGTATCCATTGTCGAGGATTGATGATTCGATGGATCAGTTAGTTAGAGCTTGTGTATTTAGTAAGATTCATTTGAGGTCTGGATATCATCAGATTCGTGTGAAGACGGAAGATATTCAGAAAACTGCATTTAGAACGAGGTATGGACATTATGAATATTCTGTTATGCCGTTTGGAGTTACTAATGCACCTGGTGTTTTCATGGAGTATATGAACAGGATATTTCATCCGTATCTTGATAAATTTGTGGTGGTATTTATTGATGATATTTTGATCTATTCAAAGAATGATGAAGAGCATGCAGAACATCTTAGAATTGTGTTGGAACTGTTGAAAGAAAAGAAGTTATATGCGAAGTTGTCTAAGTGTGAGTTCTGGTTAAGTGAAGTAAGCTTTCTTGGTCATGTGATTTCCAAGAATGGCATTGATGTTGATCCTACGAAGGTAGAAGCGGTATCTCAGTGGGAAGCGCCGAAGAATGCTTCTGAAATCCGTAGTTTTCTTGGTCTTGCAGGTTACTACAGAAAATTCATTGAAGGATTTTCGAAGTTAGCTTTGCCGTTGACTAAGTTTACAAGAAAGGGTCAAGTGTCTGTTTAGGATTTTGATTGTGAGAAAGGATTCCAAGAGTTGAAGAAGAGGTTGACTAGTGCTCCGATTCTGATTTTGCCGAATCTGGCAGAATCTTTTGTTGTGTATTGTGATGCGTCTTTGATGGGATTAGGTGGTGTTTTGATGCAAGATAAGCAGGTTGTGGCTTATGCTTCGAGACAATTGAAATTTCATGAAAGGAATTATCCGACTCATGATCTAGAGCTGGCAGCAGTAGTATTTGTCTTGAAATTGTGGAGGCATTATTTGTATGGTTCTCGATTTGAGGTATTCAGTGATCATAAGAGTCTGAAATATCTCTTCGATCAGAAAGAGTTGAATATGAGGCAGAGAAGGTGGTTATTTCTAAAAGATTATGATTTTGGTTTGAATTACCATCCCGGTAAGGCAAACGTTGTTGCAGATGCATTGAGTAGGAAGTCCTTGCATATGTCTATGTTGATGGTTCGTGAATTGGAATTGGTTGAGCAGTTCAGAGATTTGAGTTTGATATGCGAGACTACTTCTGATAGTGTTAAATTGGGAATGTTGAAGTTGGCTAGTGGTATTCTTGAGGAAATTCGAACTGGACAGAAATATGATGTTGGTTTGGTGGATAAGTTGACATTGATCAACCAAGGTCAAGGAGGTGAATTCTGAATTGACGAGAACGGTGTTATGAGATTTCGTGACAGAGTTTGTGTACCAGATATTGCAGAACTTCGGAAGAGTATTTTGGAAGAAAGACATCGTAGTGGATTGAGTATTCATCCCGGTGCTACTAAAATGTATCATGACTTGAAAAAGTTATTTTGGTGGCCTGGAATGAAAAAGGAAATTGTTGAGTTTGTTTATGCTTGTTTGGTTTGTCAGAAGTCAAAGATTGAACATCAAAAACCGTCAGGATTGATGGAACCGTTGTTTGTTCCGGAGTGGAAATGAGATGGCATTTCTATGGATTTTGTATCTGGTTTGCCAAGGACAGCAAATAATTGTGACTCTATTTGGGTTATTGTTGATCGATTGACGAAATATGCACACTTTATTCCGATAAGAATGGATTATCCTATGGAAAGGTTGGCAGAATTGTATGTTGAGAAGATCGTAAGTTTGCATGGTATCCCTTCTAGTATTATGTCGGATAGAGATCTGACGTTCACGTCTAAGTTTTGGAAGGGGATGCAAGAAGCTTTGGGTACTAAGCTGAGGTTAAGTTCCGCTTATCATCCACAGACAGATGGTCAGACGGAGAGAACGATTCAGTCGTTAGAAGATTTATTGAGAGCTTGTGTGTTGGAAAAAGGTGGAGCTTGGGATAGCTATCTACCATTGATTGAGTTTACCTACAACAATAGTTTTCATTCGAGTATTGGTATGGCTCCGTTTGAAGCATTGTACGGTAGGAGGTGTCGTACGCCGTTGTGTTGGTATAAATCTGGAGAAAGTGTTGTGATTGGACCAGAAATTGTCCAACAGACTTCAGAAAAGATCAAGATGATTCAGGAGAAGATGAGAGCTTCTCAGAGTCGTCAGAAGAGTTATCATGACAAGAGGAGGAAGGATCTTGAATTTAGTGAAGGAGATCATGTGTTTATGCGAGTTACTCCGATGACTGGTATTGGTCGAGCTTTGAAGTCAAAGAAGTTGACTCCGCGTTTTATTGGTCCGTATCAGATTACCAAGAAGGTTGGAAGAGTTGCTTACCAGATTGCTTTACCACCGTCACTTGCGAATTTGCATGATGTCTTCCATGTATCTCAATTGAGGAAGTACATTCTGATCCGTCTCATGAGATTCGTGATGATATACAAAAGTAGATAATCGATTGAGGCATTACCTGCGAGAATTGAGGATCGGAAGGTGAAGCAGTTACGTGGTAAAGAGATAACATTGGTGAAAGTAGCTTGGGGAGGACCAGCAGGTGGAAATGTGACTTGGGAACTGGAGAGCCAGATGAAGGACTCGTATCCCAAACTTTTCGTCTAAGGTATATTTTCGAGGACGAAAACTCTTTTTAGTAGGGGGAGAGTTGTGACACCCCAAATTAATTCAATTATTAAATAATTAGAAATTTAATTATTAATTTAATTAAAGGTTTAATAATTGGAATTTTTGAATTAATAGATTTAATTGATTAATTAAATAATGGAAGAGTTGGGGGTGTAAAGTTGAATTGTAGGGTGTATGGAGTAAAAGACTCTACTTAATCTTAATTAATTTATTTCTATTATTTGGCAAATAAAAAGGAATAAATAAAGGAATAAAAGGAAACAAGTGAGGAAAGGAATTAGGATTGCATTCTACGTGAGATTGGAAAAGAGAAGAGAAAGAGGAGAAAAAGCCAAACGCCGAGAATTCGAAGATTCATCGCGAGGTAAGGGGGATTGAATCCGATTATTATGCCTTATAGGTTTTGATGATCAATAGAACGAATTGATCCGTTAGGAATCTCGAATTAGGATAATTAAGTGTGCCCTAACGTTATAATCCGACGTAAGACCATAATTGGAACTGTTATGAATGATTAATCTATGTAAGATGAATATATGTTAATTAGGAAACAAATTCTATGATCAATTGGATGTAAAAACACAGTAATTAATTCTGTTATGATGTATTATAAGGTTTGGTGTTGTATGGAATAAATTGGAATTCGAGACAGTGAAGAAAAACTGAGTTTTTGATGAAAAACAACAGTATGGGTCGACACATAGCTTTATGGATCGATGCATGCAGTGAAATTTTAGAAAACCAGAAACAAGGAAAAGGTATGCATCGACTCATAGAGCCATCCATCGGCTCATAGGAAATTTTTTATAGCTATGCATACTGAACAATTTTTGAAAAATGCAGAATTTTAAAGTTATGCATCGATGCATCCGTATTATGAGTCAACACATGTTGTTTATGTATGGATGCATAGGCTTATGCATCGATACATACTGTATTGGACATAACATGATTTTTTTCTGAAAACGATTTCGATCATATCTTTTCAACCGTAACTCCGTTTTAGGCATAGTTGGTATCGTTGAAAAGCTTAGAACGAGTACTATCTAATAAAAATATTTTCAATAACAATAATTGAGATTTGGAAGAATTATTTTGGCTTTCGTAATAAAAACTCGTAGTGAATTTGTGAATCAATTGTTGAGTATATGTGCAGTATGTTAATTCCTTGGATTGTAATTAACTTTGGATGCTCATGATCCTTGTTATCATATGCTGTTATGGTTATTGATTATAATTGGAATGATGTTGTGTGATTCTATTCCATGTTGAATTGTTGCATGCTTCTGATGTGCATGCATGAGCATTTTGGTAATGGTTCATTCCCATTGTGCGGAATTGAACTTGCAGGGCCGATAACCGTACCCAATTGACAGTGGTGGTGAGGCTAGATTCTTGACCCAGTGGTGTATGGGCGAATCATTGATTTGACGCTGTTTTCCGAGTGTAAGCGGAACAGGGTGTAGACTCGGTTCACGTTTGGTACCACATGCATTTGAGTCTGCATTGCATATGTAATTATAACATGTTAGGATGGTTTCAAGTGTTATAATTGCATTGATTGTTGTTGTATGCATAATGATATGTGTGATTGTATTTGTGAATTGTATTCTGATGATGTTAATAAGGATGGAATAACGAATTGGTTGTTTTATTTGTTTTAAAGAAATGTATAATGCATTTTAATCTTGATGAAATCTCACCCTTACTTTGATGATTTCAAATTGAGGAGTCTAGTTGCTCAGAAATTGGTGTGGACAGCATATAGAGCTGTGCTATTTAGATAGTCCGCGTGTCAGTGTCATGCTCTGGTAGTGGTAACATTGGGGAACGATCGTTTTGGAGTTTTATGGATTTAAACTTGTTATTTTGAATTATGTTGGAAATAATTATTGATTGAATTATTTCGGATTTTATGTTATCTTTCCGCAGTATAAACATAATCCTTGGTTTGTTTTATTTAATAAGTTCTTCAGTGAAAGGCATGATAGTTGTTTGTGATTTTTGAATTATTAAAATTGTGACGCCCTTGTCGTTATGTTTAAAACTCTGATTAAAAATATATAAATCGCGGGGAAATTAGAAGGGGTGTTACATAAAACTCTTTTAACAAAAGATTAAGATTAATTAGTGTTTTACAGATTAAGATTAACAAAAGTTGATATATTAGGTTAATTAGTATATTAGGGTAATAGATTATTTTGGTGTAATTTTGTCCCCAAATAAAATTTTGGGTCAAATATATATTTTTCCTCGTTAAGAGATTATAATTCAATTTTAGTCCTTAAAAAAATTCATTCAAACAATAGTTCTTCTAAAAATTTATGTCTACACTTTTAGTCCATTTCGTTAACTTTTTTTAATTAAGCTGACGTGACATTGTCACGTAAAAAAATTTGGTGATTGAAAAATAGTTTTACCTACAAAAATAAATAATTGTCACTAAAATTAGATTGGCTTAAATGCAATTTTGGTCCCTCTAGTTTCAAAATTTTGAAATTTAAGGCCCCCTAGTTTAAAAGCCGTGTTTTGGTCCTCAAGTTTATCGAGTTGGAATTTTGCCCCTCCATCCCCGTGAGTTTGATGACTTGGCAAGGGGATTTTTAGCCATATCATACATTCTAAAATTAAATAATTTGATATTATTCTAAAAAAATTAAAAATTATTTTTTTATATTAAGGGGCCTTAAACTTCAAAATTTTTAAACTAGAAGGGCCAAAAGTGCAATTAAGCCAATTAAATTTTTAAAAGTAATCTTTTCTTTTCCAATAAATACAATATATGAATCACCAACGTCATTGTGATGTATTATATTTCTCTCTTTGGATTAACGATAGGGTACCATGCATTAGCATATTCTGTTATTTTCGATGGCACGAACTTTTGTGCAATGAAATTTGTATAAATTCTTGACACTAATAATAACTTCACAACATATTTAATTTTAGTGTATGAGTATTAGTTTTAATCTTGACATTAATAATCTTAAATTATTATTCTAATTAGGGTCATCTCTGAGATTTTGAGTGTCATGTCAAAATTATGAATTTGGTGTCATATTTCTTAATTCATAATTTTTTATTTGATTTATAAGTCATATGTTACAAATAAAGAATCAACTTCATATGTATATATAATTAAAGTAAGAGTGATAAGTGGTTTGAAAATTTACAATACTGGAGAAAGAGCTTTTTATGGTGAGAATCTTTAATTAAAGGAAGATAGTTTTAGTAATGGTTTATGAATTTATAACGTTAATCTTCATTTTCTATGATTGTTTTAGTGACAAATGATGTATTTTAGTGTCAGATTATGCGTTTTGACACGAAGTTTCATCTTTTAAGATAATTTTAGTGACAAATTTTGTGGTTTTAGTTATGGTTTATGGGCTTTAACATGAATCATTATCTTCTAAGATATTAGTTTTAGTGATAGTTTTTGAGTTTATTGACAATTTCTGGGTTTTTACACAAATATTTATCTTTTAAGATAGTTTTAGTAATGATTTGGGGGTTTTTAGTGACGGTTTATAAATTTTGACATGAATCTCTTGAAAGATATTATTAGTGATGATTTGTGACTTTTAGTGACGGCCAGTCTTCAACGTTATCTAACAAAATTCGAACTCAAGACCTTGAAAAAACACACTCTCAAGACTTAAACCTCTACTAATAGACTAACCCTTAAAAATTAAAAATACATATTCCTTAATCAAAGAGTGAAAGTTAACTAGAGAAACTAAAAGTATAAGTGAAAAACATTAAAAAAGTTATTTTAAAAAAAATCGAAGGACTAAAATTGAATAATAATATACTACTATTTATCAATACCTCCAACATATTTAATGCTGATATTCTTTACTAGATTTTCTTTAAGATGTGAAATAATGCAACTCTGTCATTAAATTTCGTCCAAACCAAAAACCGAATATACTAAAAATACTATAAACTAGCATTAAAATCTAAAAACTTAAACTAAGGAGTAATAATTAAGAAAAGGTAGAGTTAATTAATGTATCATCTATTTTTATATTAGATCAATTATAGATAGGAATGACAAATAAACCCGTCTCGCTGGGCCCGCCTGCCTCCGCTTCGAAATTAGTGGGGAAAACTCAATTTAATCGGGGGTGGAGAAAATCCGTTTTTTATTTACAGATGCAGGAACAGATGATGGTAATACACTCTCCGCACCCGCACCCGCACCCGCCACGCACCCGCCAATTAAATTTTATTTATTTTATTTATTTTTAATAGTTTTATTACTCAATTACACTTTTTAATACTTTTTAATGTTATAATATCATGTTTATTAGAATTATTGTTTACTTTTTTAAGAATAAAATTTAAATAAAATTATCAAACTTGAAAAATACTTTTAAAATAATTAATTATTTAGTTTAATTATTTATTTTTAACGTTATTGAAAAAAAATATAAATTTAAAAAAAATAAAATTTTTATTCAGGCGGGTGCGGAGAAATCCATTTGTTATTGGGGATGGGGCGGGTGAACAAATTTTAACTCCAAACAGATTTAGAGGTGGATACGGGTCTAAATTTAGGTGGCAGATGCAAATCTGGTATACTTAAACCCGCTCCCGACTCGCCCCGTTGTCATCCCAAATTATAAAGAATGAAGTTTTCCTCGTTCTCATAAATTATATATGAGTTTTCCACTTTATGTTGCATGCATTCAATATGACTCTTAATGTTACACAATTCAGGTAAGAATGAATATTATATATGATATGAATACAGTGACTCTAAATACTCATAGTCAAGTAAATAATATTTTTTTAAATTAATTCTAGTGTCATCTATTTTTATATTAATCAATTATAGAGAACGGAGTTTTCCTCATTCTCATAACTTAAATATGAGTTTTAAAGTTATAAATTTCATTCTCAAATATCATTATCAACAATTTCTTATTTTCCGTTATACTTTTTCTTTTTAAGTATCACACGAAATTTCAAAAATATTTTTGAAATTGAAAATATATTTTCGGTTCTATTTTTAAAAAATTAAAAATATATTTTTTGTAATAAAATAATTTTGTTGTCAAAACAACATAAAAAGTGGCTTAAGCTACTTGGTGGACAGGTTTTTTTCGTTGAAAATCAAAAATACATTTTCAGTTTGTACCGAAAGTACATTTTTTATTTTATTTCTTACTTTTTGAAGGACATAACTCAAAAATAACTTATAAGTGTATAGAGTGAGTCAAAAGTATGTTTTAGTTTTCCTAAAACATTTTCAGGATTGTATACAATTTTTAACTAAATAAGAAATTAACTTTATTATATATATATATATATATATATATATATATATATATATATATATATATATATATATATATATATATATATATATCCACTTTCATGCATTTAATATGACTCTAAATACTAAATAATATTTTTTCAAATTAATTTTATGTAATTGTGTAGTGTTTAAATATTTTAGGTACAATATATAAACTATAAATTTACCACATTGGATTTAGACTAAAAAATCTATTATTAGAGGTCATTTAATTTATTTTAGTGTCTTTTAGGGATTTTTGGTTCTTCATAATTTTCCATCACTTTTTTAGTCCATGTGAATGATTTTGTATGTCTTTTATTGATAGAAGAATGTAGAAATATTTAACCATAGGATTAAACATAGTGACGGAAAAATTTTAAGATATAATTGCTTCTCAAAATTTCTAAAATAATTAAAAATAAATTCTAAAATATTTATAACAAATTGATTTAATCTTTTTTATCATAATAATTTATATTTCTATGAGCCATAGATTGAATAATAGAAAAATAGAAAAATTTATTTAAAAAATGATATTGTCAAAAAAACCACTAGATATATAGTAGTTTGTTTTATTTTTCTTGACATAAATGGCTTAATATAATTATTACAATTATTGTTAAATATTTCTCATCAAAATATTTTTTAAAATATTTATATTAATTTTTTAGAATAAAATAATTTTTTTATCCTGATAAAAATCTCAAAATCTATTTTTAATGTTTACACTCATTTTTGATAAATTTTGTTCTTAGGTTTTAATTTACCAGAACTATTTTGTAAGTTATTATATCAATAGAAAGATGCATGACATTTTAGCATCATGATTATAGAATGTATAGTTTATCAACTTACATATAGAAATTTTGTTTAATTAAAAATATTTAAAGTCAACACTATATTACAAAACAAATTTAATGGAACAATGTTATGTGTATGTATATGAAGTGCAGCAGAAACAGACATTGATGGATGAAAATAACAACATAGTTTGATTTATTGAAAATTTTTTATCATTGTTATTTTCGATGTCATCCACCTACACATAGTCAGATATTTTTCTCAATGCCGGATTTGAAGTCTCTGTCTTATATTTATAGTTGTACATTAAATAGAAACTAGTTTATGAAACCATTCAAAATATATCGTAAAAGATCTTTATAATTTCATTGAATGACATTTCATAAAATGTCACTTTGAAAAAACATGTCTCTTAAATTATACCATCTCTTCCCTTATTTATAATTAAAATTCATAAATCATTTTTATCTTTCAAATTTAGTGTTCTACTAAGTAATCGAAATTGATCGAAGATTGACGACCGTGGGTTGCAACTATGGATTAGAGCTTTCGGTGCAGTGAAAGAGTGACCAATCTGCAAGATTACCACTCCAATATTCTAGTCAATATGAGAGAGATGAGTAAATAAAATTTGAATTATACCTAAAAATGATGCATTTCTTCCTTATATAATAAAGTCGTTAGAACAACTTGTCTATTTTAGATGTGTGATACACGGATTCGTTGGATAGATTAAGGATTCAGATCATTTTCACTCTAAAACAAGATCGTAGCATGCCTGCTCTATGAATGAAGTGGTCGGTTTGATATATTCTCTAGGTCGATGCACTTAGTCTTTATGACTGGCCCTGAACAGTTTCCCCCTCACAATTACTCTTCTTTGTTTGGTAAGGGTTTTTCACCTTTTCCATTTTTTACCGATCGTAGCCCGACTTGAAAGGAAAGTTAAAATGTGACATCGTTGTCATTGGAAACTCGCTCTTTAAAGTGCATCATGCTTTAGATGTCTTTTCATATGCTCTATCAAAAGGACCTTTGAAAACTAGAGTACTTTAGTGTTTTTCTGAGACAATTTAGACCGTTAAGAATGCTCCTTTTTCAATTATATGTTTCTGTTTACCCTTCAATAGTTTCAAAATAGAAGTTTTGAACAACCTGATCATCGCACCCTTGCAACCGAACCATGAGAGTTGGGCCTTTATCAAAGTCTTTCAATATTCGTGCAACTACCAAGAGAGGAAATCCATCTTTGTCAATTTTCTTCATCTTTTCATGGTATAATAGAGTGTGGTGAAGCGTGCTCAGGGCCATGGTTTGAATCCACTAGTGGATATTACCCTTTACTTTGAAGCTTATTTTGACGACGTGTAACATTTCAAGGATAATATCTTTTTGTGCTTAATCTCAAGCACATATAAAACCTCTTTGTCAACACTTTTCACGTAAAGAATTTCATAATTACTTTGTGAACTTCTGTGAAAAATCAACTTCCTCTTTTGAAACCCTTGCATTAGAAAATTTTTCATCTTTTACGTCAGATTCAATTTCATATCTTTATCATGAGTGATTGATAGTTGATTGAGGGAGACACTGTGTGGAAGTCTACAAATAAGATATAGTTCTCTTTTTATATCTTCAAACAATTCACCGCTCAAGGAATCAGTAGGATCAACGAGTTGATTGATACACACGAAGGCTTAGAGCATATTGGTGATATTGGGAGATTTGAATCATTGATCGAGTAAAGGTTGTGCATAAGGGTTTGCAATTAAGCCATATACAAGTCAAGATCCAAATTGAAGATTTTATTTGTTTTTTTTCTTCATCATTATTGTATATTAGTGATTGTATATACTCTTGAGATATTGTCACAATAAAAGGAAATAATTGGAAGAAGTGGACGTAGACTCATGTGAGGATGATAGAGTTAAACCACTATAAATCTTTGTGCCATCTCTCTATCCCTTACTCTTGAATTTAAATTTCGTAGAACATGCATACTTAGGTCTAAATCCGGGCCTATCAATTTATTTGATAACTTAGATTATGTTGGAATTGAACTTAAAAAGAGCTTTAGTGGTGATTAAAATCTGAGAAACATTCTGCTTTTAGAATTTGTTATGTTGGTTAATTGCTTAACCAAACCTTGTGATTTATCTAATTGATTCAATTTCATACATTGTGTTTCTTCATATATACATTGCCATATTTGAAACTAATTTGAGTTGTTACGCAAATTATTGTCATGTGATTATAATTTCATATTTTCTCTATAAATTTCCGCGCGCAAGCTCTTAAAAATCTTTGGTTTTTCTCATTTGAAGAATCAGTTCATTTTGATTTTAAAAGTATATTCACCTCCCATCTAGACAGTTTGCTAACACCATATTCTCACCAACACATTTCATGTTTAAATAACATTCAAATACCCATTGTTAAGTAAATACACACTTTCACACATAGCTGGCGCATCCCCTTTGAATCTAGATAATCTAAGGGTGAGCATTGTAAAGTCTAGTGGCGTCCACCTCGATCCGAGCTATCGTCTTGGGGGAAAGGACATAGATCATCTTCCTTTGGCTGAGAACTATCCTTTATGACGTGATGCTCAATTTAAATCATTACCGCATCTAGCCGATTTCATGCCCCCTCTTACGCAAGTATAATTCAAAACATAAACGCAACTAATCAGACTCGTGCCTTATCCATATAAATGATATTAAGGCATAGTTGATTCTAGTTGATTCGACATGAAATACTTACAGATACAATAAAGAGCATAAATAACTGAAGCCAAACTCATACTTCACTAGTTCTGCTCTGACATACGGGCACATCAAACTGTAACAATGCTTCCTCCTGGAAAGCATATACAACCGCATGTTACTACCTTATAACTCCATTAAGGAAATCTATAAACTTTATCTCAACACACTCTCAATAAAAATAACCACACTTGGCTTCTCAAATTATTTAAGGGCATTTACGCTTTAAGCAATATTATTTATTACTCTTTGTAGCAAATAAATTGTGCAAAATGCGGGACTCAAAAGCAAGCCATATCATTTCTCAGATTCTATTTCTCCTTAGATCCCAACCAACTAATAACAACAGTTAGATAAATAAAATTAAAAACATTGTCTAGGTGCTGAGAAATAAAATCCCAATGCCTACTTCAACACCCAATTACAAACACTATCATGGAAAGATAGACCAATGCCTGGCAGATGAATTGCGCACTCCTTAATGGTGTTTTCCTATAAATAAAATAGTTGGCACAACACAAGGTTATTTAAATTTTGATATTTTTCATCTAATTGTTTTTGCGGCAGAAAATCTTTATAAATCGCGAGTGTATTAGAAAATTATGACACCATGAGGTGAAACTACATCTACAACAGAAGAAATGTATTTTAAACAATAATGACGAAGATTTTCACTAACAACGAGGACACATTAGAATTATAAGACCTCAAAAAAAAAGGGGCGCAAACGGGCACAAAATCCCTATTCAAGAATAGAGACAATCTTACCATGTTAGAAAATTTTCCCTAGACATATTTTCTCTCTCAAAGCAACTAATAGACGATGAAAGTGATCTACTTGTTGCAACTCTTTTAGAAATAATCTACAATTTCCCCAAGAGTCATAGAATAAAAAACTTTCAATTGTTGATCTAGAGAAGCATTTTGGTTGTGTAGGAACTCCAACTCTTTTTGAGTAGATTCAATAGCTTATATCTTTTCCTCCAACATTTTTGACAGATGCATCACCTGGCCACCGAAAGTACCTGAAAGGTTGAACAGAGCCAAAGTGTTGCGTACCTCGTGTCAAGAAGCATGATCCTTTTGCAATTCCCTTAAATAAGTATCATGTTGGGAAGTCAATATAGAGACATCTATCAAACATTTCATACGATTCCTACGGGCCTCGTTCCAGGGGGTTATGACCCTGACATAACCCAAGCACTTTTCAAAGTCCATCAACTTCTTATTTTGAAAAGAATCATCGATGATAAACTCACTTTCTCCATAAACATAAGAGCCTTTCTCCAAAAGGAAGTGCTTTGCTGATCGAAATGAGGAAATACTGATTATATTTCCTTACATCCATGGTTCAACCATACATATAGTTGCATAAGCCCGAGGATAAAGGGGGTAAACCAAAAAGAATCGGTACACAAAAGACAGTGGCTCATAAAAAACTTCAAAAACCCGTATCTTTGATACCAAAAGAACCAACCCATGCTCCCTTGGACGGGTTAAGGTACTATGGTTGCATTGGAAGAGGTGAAAGAATAAAACAACAAAAGGTTTCCCCTTCATATGCTCACAAAAGTAATAAAAAGCCTTTACATATGCCCACCTGGTGGGATAAAGTTGAGATGGGGCTACTATCAAGGGTAAACGTAGCCACAAAGTCGAAAAGAGATACTCATATAGAGGAATGGTACAATTTCCCTACTCACTACAAATTATGCCAACCTCACCAAGGATAGTAAGCCCCCAAAGAGAACACCCCCATGTCTAAAAAGGCTACATTTAAGTTTCCCTCTCTAGTGAAGAGTGAAACAGTAGAAGAATATATAGAACCTTTTCATGAAGATGATGGATTCACCAAATTCCTTTTCACGATCTTCCAAGATCTTTTCTCCATATCGAGTTGACAAAATCAAGAAAAAGAAAGAAATGTTCTCGTAAAGAAAAAGAAGTAACCATTCGAGAACTAGGAGAAAGAAATATATGGAAGAGAAGTGACCCTAGTTTAAATTCATGAGCTGACCATATAAAATGAAAGGTGTCTTGTCAATAGTCACTTCTCTCGCACATGATAATTGAGTATTTCGGTACCCTAGACACTACTACTGTATAGGACCTTAGACAGTGTTGCCTAAGCCTGCGCTGCTATAGGTTTAGGAAGCCCTTTTTTTAATGCAAAATCGCTACCTAAGGTGGCCCTTAGGCATCGCTTTTTTAAGTCAAAAGCGTTGCCTAAGGTGGCCCTTAGGCAGCGCTTTTTTAGGCAACAAAGTTTACTTTAAGCAACGCTTTCTTAGTCAAAAGCGCTGCCTAAGGTGGCCCTTAGGCAGCGCTTTTTTTAGTAAAAAAAGTTGCATATTGTTTAGTTTAGGCAGCGCTTTTAAAAAAAAGCAGTGCCTAAAGTAAACGATTTTTTTTATATATTTGATATATTTTTCCTGTAATTCCATAAACCTGTAATTCCATTACAAATATTTTATTATCATTATTGGCCTTTAATTTATTTCAAACAAACAAGCCTTTATAAACATATGCATTATAATCAAAAATACGTACACCATTTTAAACAAACAATCCAAATTATATACACCATTAATCAAAAATATATACGCATCATTATATTATAGTTCAATATACACATAAACCATTTGTTACAACATAACCAAAATCAACTCTAACATATAACATAATTTTTTTTTAACACTTTTCAACTACGAATACCTTATATGATTCTTTGCTCAATAAAATATTCACACAATTCCTCCTTGATTTCTTCCAACTTATTTTTCGTGTAATGAGCACACTTGTATTCATCAAAGTACTACATAACGAAAACATAATATGCACGATTTAGTTAAAAGTAATAAATTATAAGAAAAAACCGATAAATAATAAAACAAATCCTAAATTATAAATCTATGTTGTGATTGGAATATCTATTCGATTCAACTGAATGATTTCTCTCATAAACCTCAAAACGAAGTATCCACAATCTATATCGTTTTTCTGTTGAGCACTCTACATAGAAAAACAAATAAGAATATATAGTTGTCTTGTTTTATCAAGTAGCATAACTATTATAAGCAAAATTGTGGAAATTAATGTACCTGCACTTTGGTCCAACTAATGTTGCTTGATTTAGACCATGGTACCCGAGTTTCTCTTTGACATCGGAATACTTGTATTGCTCTAACAAAATAAAAACATATATTTGGAACAATGTCCCAGAAATAATTAAATATATAAATACACATGAATATTTAGAACAATCTCACTTACGTATCAATCATTAACTTCATTTCCGGATAATTTGACCAATCACCATCTACCGAATTCGGATAATAGACTACTTTTATAGGATCCACAACAACCAACAACCGGCGTCTATAAATTAAAATAAAAGTTTAGATGGAAATTTTCTATAAATTAAAACAAAAGTTTCAATAAAGATCTAACCTCAGGAATAGTATTATACGCCCAAAGATACAAGCTTTTCAGACTGGCCATGAATCTCTCGACTAAGTGCTCTCTTACTAAATCTGGATCGTCAACAATAGACCGTTGGTTGACATGGGTGGAAGACACAAAATGGAATCTGTTTGACAATTGATTTTCGCGCATCAATTTGTCATACAAGAACCTTAAATAAAAACATAATAAACATTAGACTATTTTCATTGAAATGTATAAATAAATTGTTCATCTAATTAAATAATAGATTGATCACATTACCGGATGTATAAGTGTACAATACCGACGCCTAATTCCTGATGCAAGAAAATTTGATCCATGTCCCTTTTCAATTGTTTCGGTTCTAGAAAACCAAAGATACCTCCCTCCATATCCAATTGACGAATAGCATCATTCATCAAATCTGATGTTCCCACTAGTGTTTCAAGATACATCCGAAAATCGAGGTACTATTTTTCTTGGCACGATTCTTGGAAGATCTCTTTTCTTGTTGGGTACACTACTAATTTTTTGGCTCACTTGTTGTGACTCTCGAGCAGTAGCAGGCACCTAAAAGTCATATAACTCAGGTAAATTATAAAATCATGGAGTTTTTGAATTCAGATCATAGAATTATATTAACACTTTCAATTTACCTCTTTTTGCGATGCAACAGACTCGTTGCGCCACAAAATCCCTTTATCCTTAGGTGCAGGTTTTGTAGGAGTCTAAAATTACCATGTAAAAAAAGTAATGTAACGGTTCATAATTGATATTTGAATACTTAAAGATTCATAATGGTTTTCAACATACCTGGTCGGTCATCTATGATAATGAGGTCCGAGGGCCATGCAACAAACGATTCTATTGCATCTCGCAATAAGGTTGTCTCTGAGACAATGTCAGATATCGGTAGCAAGGCATCCAGATCTAATGCAACGAATTGAACATTAGACAAATATTCAGTACAAAACTCAACTGCTTCTTCAATAATGTATCGTTCAACAATACAACCCTCTGTCCTACTTCAATTTTTCACGTACCCTTTAATATTTTCATATAACGCTCAGCTAGATACATCCATCTCATATAAGCTGGTTCACACAATTGTGTCTCTATCACAAGATGAACAACAAGATGTACCATTATATCAAAAAATGATGGAGGGAAATACATTTCAAGCTCACACAAAGTAATAACTATTTCTTTTTGCAATACTAGTAAGATCACAGGATCTATCACCTTACTACAAATTGACTTGAAGAAAAACACAATTTAGTTATGGTGATTCTTACTTTATCTGGAAAACTAGAACGTATATCTATTGGAAGAAAATGCTCCATTATAATATGGCAATCATGTGTCTTTAAACTCTTTAACTTCAGGTCTTTCATAGACACAAGTCTTCTAATGTCTGATGAGTAACCTTTTGGAACTTTAACTTCACTCAGAAACTTACACAATATTTTTTTCTATTTTCTAGATAGAGTATAAGCATCAAGTGGTAAATATGTCCATCTTCCTTTCTTCATGGGTCCTAATTCAGTTCTTATTCCCATCTCTACCATGTCCTCCCTTGATTTAAGGCCATCCTTAGACTTTCCTTTTATATTCAGCAACGTAGCAATAACACTTTAAAATACATTTTTTTCAATATGCATAACATCAAGAAAATGTCTTATGTACAAAGATTTCCAATATGGAAATTCAAAAAAAATCGACCTCTTCTTCCACCCACCTGTGATAACTTTATGTGCAAAAGGTTTGCCAAACTGAATACTCACATCTTTAACCTTTTCAAAAATTTGATCACCTGTCAATCTAGGTGGAGCTCTACGTTGTTCGGTATCTCCGTTGAATTCTTTTCTCCATCCACGATATTGATGTTTAGAATTTAAGAATCTACAATGACCAAGAAAGACATTCTTCTAACAAAGTTTCAATCGCATTGTATCGGTTCCATCTTCACAGACAGGACACGCTTTTTCACCTTTAATGTTATACCCGGATAGATTTCCATATGCTGGAAAATCGTTAACTGTGCCGAACAACATCGCCCTTAAATTGAAACTTTCTTTCATATATCCATCATAAACCTCCACACCGTTCTCACACAGAATCTTCAAATCTTCAATTAAAGGTTTCAAGTATATGTATATGTCATTCCCTGGTTGTTTAGGCCTAGAAATTAACATAGATAACATCATGTACTCACACTTCATACATAGTCGTGGAGGTAGGATATAAATTATAAGAATCATAGGCCATGTGGAATGTGAGATACTTTGAAGACCATGCGGGTTCATTCCATCAGTAGATAATGCCAAACGAAGGTTTCTTGTTTCTCCTCCAAAATCAGGATAATCATTATCAATTTTCTTCCACTATGGTGCATCTGCCGGATGTCAAAACTTTCCACCGATAATTCTTTCATCTACATTCCAAGTCAAGTGTCTTGCATCAGTTTCACTATGAAACATGTGTCTAAATCTCGGAATAATAGGAAAATACCATAAGAATTTCGCTGGAGATAATTTTTTCTTATATCGAGATAAACCTCACTTAGGGCACTCATTCAACGATGCATATTAGTTTCGAAACAAAATGTAATCATTTAGACAAGCATGTATCTTATCATAGCTCATGCCAATAGAGCACAACTTTTTTTTGACCTCGTAGGCTCGATTAGGAAGAACATTATCATCAGGAAGCACATCTCTCAAAAGGGCTAATAACTCTGTGAAACTTTTATCCGACCATCCATTGTGCGCCTTTAAGTTGTACAACTTTAATACCGCACACAGTCTTGTGAATTTGGTTCAAGCTTTATACAACAGTTTCTCTGCATCGCTTACCAACCTCTCAAACATTTTTGGACAATCCTAAAGATCTTCTTCAAGTGCTTCTGCAGTCTCTTCGACTCGATCACAGTCGTATGTATCCGTGACATTGTCGTATGAAGCATAGGTCGTATTACTTTTCACCGTCGGTTCATCATTATCGCTGCTTTTCTCACCATGAAATATCCAAAACGTATAACTTCGATCAATTCCACACACCAGTAAATACGATTTCAATCCACGTGCATCAATCCGACCCACATAACAACAACCCAAGCAAGGTCATTTCATTCTATTGGGGTCTTCAGTGTGTTCTACAGCAAACTTAACGAACTCTAATACCCCATTCACATACTCTTTTGACAATCTATCGGCAGACATCCATTTTTTATCCATGGTTTTACTACATAAGCTAAAAAAAACTTATCAGGGCACAAAACGGTATAATGCGTTTCTGTCAAAACACAAAGTACACACAAAATGGATCTGAAGCAAGAAAAGACAAATACAATAGTACACATTAGGCTAGGAAAGTACAAATATATTCACACAATCTCACTCACATCTGAACCAGTAATTTGAGTAAAAAATTTACCTCGAATTCAGGGAAACGCATGGAATGAGCGTTGTACGTTGAACTCGGCCGAGAAACGCTGCTAATTCAAAGGAAAGAAAACTTCTATTATTAAAATTAGTATTGACTATTGATAAAACCAACATCATTTCTTTCACTGTCTCATGAGAAGTGAAAATAGATATTTACACTTAATGGAAAAACATCTACAATGCATATGGAATTTTATCAAAATTTAAGAGTTAACAATATCTTATTTAACCAATTAAAATTAAACATTGTTTATGTTAGTAAGTGAAGATAACGTTCATTATTTTAAGATATTTAATATAAAAGAGTTCATAACATATAAAACAACATTCGAGATAAGTCATAACCTCTAAAACAATATTCGGGCAGCCACTTATCTTACATAAGAGATCTTAATAATTTCGACTAAAAAAAAACTTAAAGAAAATGGAAACTGAAACAAAATGTCACGATTCCTAATGTCACGAATTCGAAACCTAAATCATTCAATAATTTTAATTCATAAATGAAACTAAAACAAAAGAAACTCAAGTTATTATTCAATTCACATTCGAAACATGGAAAATCAAATTCAAAGTATGTTCTAAACCCCTAAACCAAAATCTGGACAACAACTACCTAAATCAAATCATTCTCAATGATATTATCTCGAACTAATATTGCTCAAATAATAAACAAGTTAGTAATCACAAGGTATACAATCAAAATGAAACTTATATGATACACATGAACAGTTCAAGAACCAAAGTAATCGATCATTCAATAATTTCAATTCACAAATGAAACTAAAACCAAAGAAAATCAAGTTATTATTCAATTCACATTCGAAACATGGAAAATCGAATTCAAAGTAAGTTCTAAACCCTAAACCAAAATCCAGCAACAACTACCTAAGTCAAATCATGCTGAAATTATCTCGAACTAAGATTTCTCAAACCATAAACAAGTTAGTAATCACAAGGTATACAATAAAAATGAAACTTATATGATGCACAATAACAATTCAAGAACCAAGTAATCAATCGTTCAATAATTTCAATTCAGAAATGAAACTAAAACCAAAGAAACTCAAGTTATTATATCAAACTTGTATCATATCAAAATCTTAATTGAACGAAATAAACATTTGCAACTATAGAAAACCAATGACTTCCCCCGATAGTTTCTCGGTCAGTTTCCATGTGAATGAACATGGAAACCTTACTTTCATCGAAACGACACCAAATGTCGCTTCATTTAGAATTTCAATTGAAATTAAAACGCGAATAGCGCAATAAAGTGGTGTTGGCACCAAAGATCCACAAGCAAACCATGATACAATTAAAAATCCAATCAAATTAAAATTCAAGTGATATGGTGTCAACGACAGAAACTCAATAGCTCATGACATTATCAAACAATTCACCATTTCAAAACAAATCATACTAAAAATGGTCTTCAGAATTCTTTGTTCAAAATGAAACCTCAAATTAAACAACAATATCTCAACATTCAAATTAACATAAACATTGCAAAAACAACAACACAACTTGAATATTCATCTGCAACACAAAATCTTAATTCTTAATTGTTTTTTTCCAGCTACCTGCAGCATTAACTTTATAAAAGAATACGAAGCTTATCGCGATCAAAATTAAGAAAAACAAAACAAACACTATATGCTTCCAAGATATACCTTATATAGACACAAACACAACATACTGAACAAAAATTTTCCACAGATTTTTCAGCATAGCAGTTCACAAACGAAATCAACAGAAACATTTAATCGCATCATAGCAGTTTAAACATCAGAACATACATATTTTTCAGAACAATTTAATCCCAATATTAAATCACACTGGAAACAAACAACAAAAAGAATGAAGAATTATCGAACTATTGAGAGTTGTGATATGTTGGAAGAATAGAGGTCGTTGTGAACTGGTTGTTGCGAACAGAGAGATTCCAGCTGAACCTCTACGGTGGATAGAAGGCAGCGAGTTGGACGGAAATAGACCGGAAGGTGGTCGGAATCTGGAGGTTGGTCGATGAAGATGGCAGAGGCTCGCGGAGGAGACGAAGGTGTTGATGGCAGAAAATGGTGGTTCGACGTGAACAAAGAGTGGGTACGACAGAGGTTGTTGAGCTCGAAGGTTGAAGAAGAAGAAGAGGGAAAGGTTAATGGAAATGGAGGAAGAATAATAAAATAAAATGCGTTGAAGGAGGGCGTTTGATAAGATGAAGAGATGAAGGTCGTGTGAGAGGAAGGAGATGAACGAAGAAAATTGCAAAACAAACGAAAATAACAAAAATAGGGTTTATGTTTTAATATTTTTTTTAAAAAAAGACCTTAGGCAACGCTTTTTCAGAAAGCGCTGCCTAAGGGGGGGGGCTTAAACAACGCTTTTGAAAAGCGCTGCCTAGAGGGGCCTTAGACAGCGTTTTTGAAAGGAGGGGCCTCTAGCAGCACTTTTTGAATATCCTTAGACAGAATTTTTAAAAAGCGCTTTCTAAGGGGGTCCTTTAGTAGCGCTTTTCCAAAGCGCTGTCTAAGGCCCCCCTTAGGCAGCGTTTTTTCTGTATCTTTCATACTTTTTCCGTGTTTTTTTTTGCTTTAGGCAGTGCTTTCTGGAAAAAGCGCTGCCTAAAGTGCACTACCTAAGGTACTTTTGGCGTAGTGTGATAAATCATAATCACTCATGCAAAAAGACATCTGGAGTTACGAAATAGTATGAAATAGTATAAGGGAAGAACAGTGTGTCCAGTAATCGATAAGCAGTATCCTTCAAAACCTCACGCTTATTTCCAAGCATAAAGACTTGGGAAAAACTGTTTTGAGTCGATCATATCTACCTCGATCCGACCATGCCTCCATGGATTTGTCCACCATGAGACAGGACGTCTCGTATTCAAGTTAGATACTCACTAAGCTTCTAGAATTTTCTTTTGACCACTGGACCATCGTAGACACATAGATAGGAGATTTGTGCCTCCAACGAACCTCCGTATTTTGCGTCGACAAGATAACGAGACAATTATTTCTCCCTTATATTTACGGATGACGTCATTTCAGGTAACAAGTTTAAAACACAAATTGAACAATCTTTCATCGTTCACATACTAACTTGAGTGGAGTGTTAACATTGCATGTGAACCTCACCGCTTTGTTACATCAAAAACTCTTCTCTGTTGCAGCTTCTGCAAATATGCACATTACTGGTTTCGAAACCGAACAAAGATAATGAAAATTCTGTGGATGAAATCTTTTCCTCGCTGTTAAGTAATTGAATTGATTCTCAATGATATTAATCTATATATGATTATTTCATATATGATCAAGATACACAAAGATTTACTGCCTAAATAACATTAGTTTTGATGAAATTTAATAACATAGGATATAATTATAGATTGATGTAAAAAAAATTAAATTTAATCAAATGTAATATTTTTCAATCCAACAATTAATATATATATATATATATATATATATATATATATATATATATATATATATATATATAATATATATATATATATATATATATATATATATATATTATATATATATATATATATATATATATATATATATATATATATATATATATATATATATATATATATATATATATATATATATATATATATATATATATATATATATATATATATATATATATATATATATATATATATATATATATATATATATATATATATATATATATATATATATATATATATATATATATATATATATATATATATATATATATAATGTGTAATAGAACATACTCACACCACTAACATTATGGATCCATATGAAGAGGTTGAAGAACCAGTGAGTCCTCATGGACAATATTTCAATTGCTCGGTGATATGCTCATATATTTTTAGCTTTCTGGAATTTGCTATTCCTTTTGATGTCTCACTTGTTATACCTTTGATCAAACATGTTTTCATCCCTATCAACCCACGTTTCTCCTCTATTATGGTTCTATATCTTTTCCATACTCTATTAATTTCCACAAACACTTCAAAACTTACATACCAAATTTATAAATTTGCAACAGGTAACACAAGAAGATGGTCAGATGAAATGGCAAAAAGTTGAAGTCAAGCCTGAAGAGCATCTAAAGATTCCAAAATTTCCTGAAACCAGAAACTCATTATCAATTGGACTATATGACAATTATTATAATGACTACGTAAGTAGTATTTTAACTGAAAGAACACCACAAGATAAACCACTTTGGGAAATTCATATTATAAATTATCCAACAACGAATGCTGCTAGCACCATGATATTCAAACTTCATCATTCACTTGGTGATGGTTACTCTCTCATGGGTGCTCTTCTTTCTTGTCTTCAAAGAGCTGATGACCCTTCTCTTCCTCTCACTTTTCCTTCAAGACCACAATTGGCTTCAAACTATGAAGGCTTATTTAAGAAGCTATATTTTGGTGTAAACTCGTTTATTAACTCCATGTCAGATTTTGGATCAAGCATAATCAAGGCAAGAATGATTGCAGATGACATAACACCTATAAGGTCAGGATATGAAAGAAATTATTCTCAGCATTTTATCTTGTCTGACATATCATTTTCACTCGATGAAATCAAAGAAATCAAATCAAAACTTGGAGTGGTAAGATACTAAAATTATTACCTAATTATATTTTTTTATTGCTATTAAATAAAATAGTTGGATTAATCTTGATTTACTTTTGCATGGTGTAGACAATAAACGATGTGGTTTGTGGGGTGATCTTCTATGGACTTAGGCTTTACATGCAAGAGATGAATGAGAGGACAAAAACATCAAATTCAACAGCATTGGTAATGCTGAACACAAGAAACATTAAAGGTTATCATTGAAGGAAATGCAAAACCAATCCAAAAGTCTTTGGGGGAATAAAATATCTTTCTTACAAATACCAATACCTAAGCCAAACCAATCAGATATTTCCAACCCTCTTGAGTATGTTCGAGAAATCGGTGATGTGTTAAAGAAAAAGAAACGTTCTTTCAGTGTTCATCTCATAAGTTTAGTCATTGATTTGGAGATGAAACTAAGAGGGCCTGAGGTGTGTTATTAATATTTATTTATTTTTGCATATTTTTGGAGCTTCTTTGATTATTAATGGATTTGTGTTTCAGGCGGTAGCGAAAGAAATCTATAACACCATCGGAAACTCAAGTGTTCTTATCTCAAACATGGTTGGGCCAATAGAAAAGATGGCTTTGGCAAATCATCCTGTAAATGGACTGTATTTCTCGATGACATGTGGACCTGAGGTAAATATGATTATGCTGAGAGAGAGAGAGAGAGAGAGAGAGAGAGAGAGAGAGATATTTTAATATTTTAATAATTTTCTTAATAGTGGATCAATATATTTCTAACACACTTTATCTTTATCTTTGTGATTGTAGGATGTAAGCATTACAATTATGAGCTACGTGAAAATATTAAGGATGACCATGAAAACTTTAAAGGGATTTATAGATGAATACAAATTGAAATTTTGCATAGAGAAAGCATTTGAAGGCATGTACAAAGCGTCTATGGAGATCTCTGAGATTCCTACCAAAAACTAATTGGCATGTAAACAAGACTGGTCCTGAAGTTATATTTAATAAGGATAAGATTATATATTATATATTACATATTTAAATAAGTATATCAATGTATACTTGGTATGACAATTATATTACTATTAAGGAATAATTATATTAGTGAGAATAATATGTTATGTAAATATTATTAAGCTAGACCGGTCCTAAAATTATATGTTTAGTGTGAATTTTATATTAGAAACATTTAAATAAATATTTTTTTATAAGCCATGATAAAATTCAATATAAAGAGAGTAAAAGGGTACTCTAGTCCCACCATAGACGCCTCAAAACTGAGAGAGAGAGAGAGAGAGAGAGAGAGAGAGAGAGAGAGAGAGAGAGAGAGAGAGAGAGAGAGAGAGAGAGTTTTTAATATTCTAATAATTTTCTTAATTGTGAATCAAATATATTTCTAACACACTTTATCTTTATCTTTGTGATTGTAGGATGTAAGCATTATAATTATGAGTTACGTGAAAATATTAAGGATAACCATGAAAACTTTTAAGGGATTTATAGATGAATACAAATTGAAGTTTTGCATATAGAAAGCATTAAGGCATGTACAAAGCGTCTATGGAGATCTCTGAGATTCCTACCAAAACCTAATTGGGATGTAAACAAGACTGGTCCTGAAGTTATATTTAATAAGAATAAGATTATATATTATATATTAAATATTTAAATAAGTATATTAATGTATAATTGGTATGACAATAATATTACTATTAAGGAATAATTATATTACTGAGAATAGTATGTTTTGTAAATATTATTAAGCTAGACCGGTCCTGGAATTATATGTTTAGTGTGAATTTTGTATTATATATTTTATCTTGACTGACATATCACTTTCAATCGATGAAATCAAAGAAATCAAATCAAAATTTGGAGTGGTAAGATACTAAGATTATTACCTAATTATATTTTTTTTATTGTTATTAAATATAATAGTTGGATTAATCTTGATTTACTTTTGTATGGAGCAGACATTAAACGATGTGGTTTGTGGGGTGATCTTCTATAGACTTAGGTTTTACATGCAAGTGATTAATGAGAGGACAAAAACATCAAATTCAACAGCATTGGTAATGCTGAACACAAGAAACATTAAAGGTTATCAGTCATTGAAGGAAATGCAAAAACCAAAATCCAAAAGTCTTTGAGGGAATAAAATCTCTTTCTTACAAATTCCAATACCTAAGGCAAACCAGTCAGAGATTTCCAACCCTCTTGAGTATGTTCGAGAAACCGGTGATGTGTTAAAGAAAAAGAAACGTTCTTTCAGTGTTCATCTCATAGGTTAAGTAATGGATTTGGAGATGAAACTAAGAGGGTCTGAGATGTGTTATTAATATTTATTTATTTTTGCATGTTTTAGGAGCTTCTTTGATAATTAATGGATTTGTGTTTCAGGCGGTAGCGAAAGAAATCTATAACACCATTGGAAACTCGAGTGTTCTTGTCTCAAACATGGTTCTGCCAATAGAAAAGATGGCTTTGGCAAATTGTCCTGTAAATGGACTGTATTTCTCCATGACATGTGGTCCTGAGGTAAATATGATTACACACACACACACACACACACACACACACACACACAGAGAGATTTTATTATTTTAATAATTTTCTTAATTGTGGACCAATATATTTCTAACACACTTTATCTTTATCTTTGTGATTGTAGGATGTAAGCATTACAATTATGAGCTACGAGAAAATATTAAGGATGACCATGAAAACTTTAAAGGAATTTATAGATGAATACAAATTGAAGTTTTGCATAGAGAAATCATTTGAAGGCATGTACAAAGCTTCTATGGAGATCTCAGAGATTCCTACTAAAAACTAATTGGGATGTAAACAAGAATAGTCATGAAGTTATATTTAATAAGAATAAGATTATATATTATATATTACATAACAAAATTAGTATATCAATGTATAATTGGTATGATAATAATATTACTATTAAGGAATAATTATATTAGTGAGAATAGTATGTTATGTAAATATTATTAAGCTAGACCGGTCCTGAAATTATATGTTTAGTGTGAATTTTACATTATATAATTTATATTAGAAATATTTAAATAAGTATTTTTTTTATAAGTCATGATAAAATGCAGTATAAAGAGAGTAAAAGGGTACTCTAGTCCCACCATAGACGCTTCAAAACAGGGAGTGAGAGAGAGAGAAAGTGAGAGAGTGAGATTTTAATATTTTAATTATTTTCTTAACTGTGGATAAATATATTTCTAACACAATTTATTTTTATCTTTGTGATTGTAGGATGTAAGCATTAAAATTATGAGCTACGTGAAAATATTAAGGATGACAATGAAAACTTTAAAGGGATTTATAGATGAATACAAATTGAAGTTTTGCATAGTAAAAGCATTTGAAGGCATGTACAAAGCATCTATGGAGATCTCTGAGATTCCTACCAAAAACTAATTGGGATGTAAACAAGATCGGTCCCAAGTTATATTTAATAAGAATAAGATAATGTATTATATATTACATATTTAAATAAGTATATCAATGTATAATTGGTATGATAATAATATTATTATTAAGGAATAAATATATTAGTGAGAATAGTATGTTAGGTAAATATTATTAAGCTAGACTGGTCCTGAAATTATATGTTTAGTGTTAATTTTACATTATATATTTTATCTTGTCGACATATCATATTCACTGATGAAATCAAAGAAATCAAATCAAAACTTGAGTGGTAAGCTAAGATGCTAAGATTATTACCTAATTATATTTTTTTATTGTTATTAAATACAATAGTTGGATTAATCTTGATTTACTTTTGCATGGTGCAGACAATAAAAGATGTGGTTTGTTGGGTGATCTTCTATGGACTTAGGCTTTACATGCATGAGATGAATGAGAGGACAAAAACATCAAATTCAACAGCATTGGTAATGCTGAACACAAGAAACATTAAAGGTTATCACTCATTAAAGGAAATGCAAAAACCAGAATCCAAAAGTCTTTGGGGGAATAAAATCTCTTTCTTACAAATACCAATACCTAAGCCAAACCAATCGGAGATTTCCAATCCTCTTGAATATGTTCGAGAAACCGGTGATGTGTTAAAGAAAAAGAAACGTTGTTTCAGTGTTCATCTCATAGGTTTAGTCACGATTTGGAGATGAAACTAAGATGGCCTGAGGTGTGTTATTAATAATTATTTATTTTTCATGTGTTTTATGAAGAAATCTATAACACCATTGGAGACTCAAGTGTTCTTATCTCAAAAATGGTTGGGCCAATAGAGAAGATGAATTGGGCAAATCATCCTGTAAATGGACCCTAATTCTCCATGACATGTGGACCTGTGGTAGATATTATTATGCAGAGAGAGAGAGAGAGAGAGAGAGAGAGAGAGAGAGAGAGAGATTTTAATATTTTAATAATTTTCTTAATAGTGGATCAATATATTTCTAACACACTTTATCTTTATCTTTGTGATTGTAGGATGTAAGCATTACAATTATGAGCTACGTGAAAATATTAAGGATGACCATGAAAACTTTAAAGGGATTTATAGATGAATACAAATTGAAATTTTGCATAGAGAAAGCATTTGAAGGCATGTACAAAGCGTGTATGGAGATCTCTGAGATTCCTACCAAAAACTAATTGGCATGTAAACAAGACTGGTCCTGAAGTTATATTTAATAAGGATAAGAGTATATATTATATATTACATATTTAAATAAGTATATCAATGTATACTTGGTATGACAATTATATTACTATTAAGGAATAATTATATTAGTGAGAATAATATGTTATGTAAATATTATTAAGCTTGACCGGTCCTAAAATTATATGTTTAGTGTGAATTTTACATTATATATTTTATCTTGTCTGACATATCATATTCACTCGATGAAATCAAAGAAATCAAATAAAAACATGGAGTGGTAAGATACTAAGATTATTACCTAATTATATTTTTTTTATTGTTATTAAATAAAATACTTGGATTAATCTTGATTTAATTTTGCATGGTGCAGACAATAAACGATGTGGTTTGTGGGGTGATCTTCTATGGACTTAGGCTTTACATGCATGAGATGAATTAGAAGACAAAAACATCAATTTCAACAGCATTGGTAATGCTGAACACAAGAAACATTAAAGGTATCAGTCATTGAAAGAAATGCAAAAACCAGAATCCAAAAGTCTTTGGGGGAATAAAATCACTTTCTTACAAATACCAATACCTAAGCCAAACCACTCAGAAATTTCCAACCCACTTAAGTATGTTCGAGAAACCAGTGATGTGTTAAAGAAAAAGAAACGTTCTTTCAGTGTTCATCTCATAGGTTTAGTATATGAATTGGAGATGAAAATATTAAGGATGACCACGAAAACTTTAAATGGATTCATAGATGAATACAAATTGAAGTTTTGTATAGAGAAAGCATTTGAAGGCATGTACAAAGCGTCTATGGAGATCTCTGAGATTCCTACCAAAAACTAATTGGGATGTAACCAAGACTGGTCCTAAAGTTATATTTAATAAGAATAAGATTATATATTATATATTATATATTACATATTTAAATAAGTATATCAATGTATAATTTGTATGATAATAATATTACTATTGAGGAATAATTATACTAGTGAGAATAGTATGTTATGTAAATATTATTAAGCTAGACCAGTCCTGAAATTATATGTTTAGTGTGAATTTTACTTTATATATTTTATATTAGAAATATTAAAATAGGTATTTTTTTTATAAGCCATGATAAAATTCAATATAAAGAGAGTAAAAGGGTACTCTAGTCCCACCATAGACGCATCAAAACTGAGAGAGAGAGAGAGAGAGAGAGAGAGAGAGAGAGAGAGAGAGAGAGAGAGAGAGAGAGAATTTTTAATATTCTAATAATTTTCCTAATTGTTGATCAAATATATTTCTAACACACTTTATCTTTATCTTTGTGATTGTAGGATGTAAGCATTACAATTATGAGCTACGTAAAAATATTAAGGATAACCTTGAAAACTTTAAAGGGATTTATAGATGAATACAAATTGAAGTTTTGCATAGAGAAAGAATTTGAAGGCATATACAAAGCGTTTATGGAGATATCTGAGATTCCTACCAAAAACTAATTGGGATGTAAACAAGACTGGTCCTGAAGTTATATTTAATAAGAATAAGATTATATATTACATATTACATATTTAAATAAGTATATTAATGTATAATTGGTATGATAATAATATTACTATTAAGGAATAATTATATTAGTGAGAATAATATGTTATGTAAATATTATTAAGTTAGTCTGGTCCTAAAATTATATGTTTAGTGTGAATTTAACATTATATATTTTATATTAGAAATATTCAAATAAGTATTTTTTTCATAAGCCATGATAAAATTCAATATAAAGAGAATAAAAGGGTACTCTAGTCCCACCATAGACGCTTCAAAATTGAGAGAGAGAGAGAGATCAAATATATTTCTATCACACTTTATCTTTATCTTTGTGATTGTAGGATGTAAGCATTTCAATTATGAGCTACGTGAAAATATTAAGGATGACCATGAAAGCTTTAAAGGGATTTATAGATGAATACAAATTGAAGTTTTGCATAGAGAAAGCATTTGAAGGCATGTACAAAGTGTATGGAGATCTGTGAGATTCCTACCAAAAACTAATTGGGATGTAAACAAGATTGATCCTGAAATTATATTTAATAAGAATAAGATTATATAATATATATTACATATTTAAAAAAGTCTATCAATGTATAACTGGTATGATAATAATATTACAATTAAGGAATAATTATATTAGTGAGAATAGTATGTTATGTAAATATTATTAAGCTAGACCGGTCCTGAAATTATATGTTTAGTGTGAATTTTGCATTATATATATTTTATATTAGAAATATTTAAATAAAAATTTTTTTTATAAGCCATGATAAAATTAGATATAAAGAGAGTAAAAGGGTGCTCTAGTCCCACCATAGACATTTCAAAGAGAGAGAGAGAGAGAGAGAGAGAGAGAGAGAGAGAGAGAGAGAGAGAGTTCTTGAGATTCTAATGATTTTCCTAATTGTGGATCAAATATATATCTAACACACTTTATCTTTATCTTTTTGATTGTAGGATGTAAGCATTACAATTAGGAGCAACGTGAAAATATTAAAGATGACCATGAAAACTTTAAAGGGATTTATAGATAAATACAAATTGATGTTTTGCATAGAGAAAGCATTTGAAGGCATGTACAAAGCGTCTATGGAGATCTCAGAGATTCTTATTAAAAACTAATTGGGATGTAAACAAGACAGATCCTGAAATTATATTTAATAAGAGTAAGATTATATATTATATTTTACATGTTTAAATAAGTATATCAATGTATAATTGGTATGATAATAATATTACTATTAAGGAATATTTATATTAGTGAGAATAGTATGTTATGTAAATATTATTAAGCTAGACCATTCCTGAAATTATATGTTTAGCGTGAATTTTACATTAGAAATATTCAAGTAAGTATTTTTTTATAAGTCATGATAAAATTCAATATAAAGAGAATAAAAGGGTACTCTTGTCCCACCATAGACGCCTCAAAACTGAGACTGAGAGAGAGAGAGAGAGAGAGAGAGAGAGAGAGAGAGAGAGAGAGAGTGAAAATATTAAGGATGACCATTAAAACATTAAAGGGATTTATAGATGAATACAAATTGAAATTTTGCATAGAGAAAGCATTTGAAGGCATGTACAAATCGTGTATGGAGAACTCTGAGATTCCTACCAAAAACTAATTGGGATATAAACAAGATTGATCCTTAAATTATATTTAATAAGAATAAGATTATATATTATATATTATATATTTAAATAAGTATATCAATGTATAATTGATATTATAATAATATTACTATTAAAGAATAGTTATATTAGTGTGAATAGTATGTTATGTAAATATTATTAAGCTAGACCTGTCCTGAAATTATATGTTTAGTGTGAATTTTACATAATATATTTTATATTTGAAATATTTAAATAAGTATTTTTTATAAGCCATGATAAAATTCAATATAAAGAGAGTAAAAGGGTACCCTGGTCCCACCATAGACGCTTCAAGAGAGAGAGAGAGAGAGAGAGAGAGAGATTTTAATATTTTAATAATTTTTTTAATTGTGGATCAATATATTTTCAATCAACTTTATCTTTATGTTTATGATGTAGGATGTACGTATTACAATTATGAGCTACGTGAAAATATTGAGGATGACCATGAAAACTTTAAAGAGATTTATAGATGAATACAAATTGAAGTTTTGCATAGAGAAAGCATTTGAAGGCATGTACAAAGCTTCTATGGAGATCTCTGAGATTCCTACCAAAAATTAATTGGGATGTAAACAAGACTGGTCCTGAAGTTATATTTAATAAGAGTAAGATTATATATTATATATTACATATTTAAATAAGTATATCAATGTATAATTGGTATGATAACAATATTACTATTAAGGAATAATTATATTAGTGAAAATAGTATGTTATGTAAATATTATTAAGCTAGATCGGTCCTGAAATTACATGTTTATGTGAATTTTACATTATTTATTTACATTAGAAATATTTAAATAAGTATTTTTTTATAAGCCATGATAAAACTCAAACTAAAGAGAATAAAATGGTACTCTAGTCCCACCATAGACGCTTCAAAACTGTGAGAGAGAGAGAGAGAGAGATAGAGAGTTTTTAATATTCTAATAATTTTCCTAATTGTGGATCAAATATATTTCTATCACACTTTATCTTTATCTTTATCTTTGTGATTGTAGGATGTAAGCATTACAATTATGAGCTACGTGAAAATATTAAGGATGACCATGAAAAATTTAAAGGGATTTGTTCGCGGTAAAAAGTGACGAACGAGGGAATCGAATCGGAACTCGAATCTCTAGCTCAAAAAAATTTACTCTTTTGATTTGTTTTTAAAAAGATTCCGCGAGCATCAAACTTTATTATTTCCAAAACAAGAAAAATGAGATGAAAAAGGGGAAAGCTGCAATACCCTAAATAAATAGAGATTTGAGTAAGGGGGTTTTTTATATAAAGGGAATGATGTGGCACTATATATATATATATATATATATATATATATATATATATATATAGCCTTATTTATATATGAATATTTTTGATATGTTTGTGTGTTTTAATTTGCTATTTATTCTTGGGAGAGTTTCTCCTTTGGATTTTAAGAAAGGTAGGTTAGATGGGATCCTAGGTTTTGTTATTATTATGCTTGCAAAGATCATTGGGATCTTCTGCATATATATATATATATATATCCCTTAATAGGAATCAGAGCATCTGTAGCTCGGATCTTAGGGAGCTATGGTTTGTTTGGTTTGAGGGAGAAAGAAGTATGCTCGCCAAGGATGAGACCTTGTGCCTACGTATTCTCAAAGAGAGGTTGAGAAAGTCATAGCAATCGTAGTTCCCACATATGCTAGTGGAAGCAAAGGGTGTTATTAAGAAACAAAGACAAATGTCATCTTAATGAAAATTGTATCTAATATATTTCATCACATACATTTTGAAGGGTGGATTGATTGAATCTTTCATCTTAAGTATTAGGTGTTTTGCTTGAGTGTACAAGCGTTACCACTTACGAGTTAAGAAAGATGTTTGAAAGATGATTGAATCTTTAATTGTAAGTTTTGGTGTTTTGTTTGAAAAGTGTTTGAAAAGAGTGTTTGATTTGTATGTGATGTTATAGATGAGATACTTCTTCCATAGAGATGATAAATGTCTAAATCTCTAGGAGAAATTGATTATTGATTAGGGGATGCTTTTAAGAAGCCTGTGGGTCCTTATATTGTAAGCTCAAGAGGAGGCATTCCGAGGGTCATCGAGGATCCTTGCATTATGAGCCCACGAGAAGGCACTCCGAGGATAATCGAGGGTCCTTGCATGAAGCTCAAGAGGAAGCTATAGGGTATGGCTGGCTTTGGCTTTAAGAGTGGTTTCACCGGGAAACCATCCTCTTAGGATTCAAGAGTGATTTCATCGAGAAATCATACTCTCAGGGTTCTATCCTAGCGCGGGTGATTCTTTGTATTGGAAGCCCAATAGGAGGCTGTTGTCATACCCCAATTTTTGACCTAATATACCACCTTACATTTGCATCATTGCATCACTAACAGTTCAGACAGCATTAATCGGGTGTAGCATTCACAGGTCAAAATTAGGGTTTTATCAGATTTTCATCTGATTCAAGAGGCAACCAATTAGGGTTTGAGTTTTACTCACCTCCTTTGATCTATCTTGATCAAATCATCAACCTCTGATCATCAGATATCCAACTTTTCTCATTGATCAATCGAGGATCGACCGATTAGGGTTTTGATCGAGCATGAGTATTCTCTGACCTTTTGAACAATGAATGACTTTTTTGGCTAGAGATTGGTCATTATATCTTAGATACAACATCTTGACCTAATTTCTGGATTTAAAACATCCCAGAAGTTCACAGACTTCATCAGTCAATTTTAGAAACATCTGATGAAAATTCATCTGCACAGAAAAGTCAAACTTTGACTTTTGATCAAATTTTTCAAAACAAAACTTTTTCCATCATCAAAATACTTCAAATGATCCATCATGATCATAAAAAAATCAAAGAATTTGAAAAAGTCAACAAAAAGTCAAAATTTTCAACACTTAGAAAAATTTCTAAGTGTTAAAATTTTGTATTTTTTCCAAACTTCATGGCATTTTTTCACATAGTTCCACTTTGATTTGGAAAAAACTCAAAACATGAAAGTTGTAACCCTTGAAACAAGCTTTCCAAAATGTCCAAGAACTCTCAAATCCATGGAGTCTAGCTATAATTTTGAAATTGAAACATAAGGCTTCATGAACATGATTTTCAAAGGACAAAATTTCAAATTATAGGTCATTTTTTGGTTTCTTCATCTAGAAGCAATGACACCTTTCCATTTGAAGATTAGAACTGATAAATATCAGCTAGAGGTAATAATTGAAGGATTGGATCAAGTTGGAAAAATAACACATGGTTAAAAAAGGAAGCTTCCTTTTCCTTTTGCCAAAAGTCTTTCTTGCCCTTTAAGGCAACTTCAAATTACAATGCCATGTACTTGTGCCTAATTGTTCAGAACTTTTGACCTATAAATAGAGGTCATGTTGGCTGTAACACCCCATCTAAATACCCCGAAATATATTAATTAAATTAACATTTAAATCATCTTTAATCAGAGTTTAACACGGTAATCACGGGATGTCACAACTAATAGGTAAAAATAAAAATTCATTCAAACAGTAGCCATGCTACACTGAGGATCAACACCTTCAAAATAATTCAATATAGATAAGACCATGTCTTACACAGCGGAAAACATCATAACCAACCACGGAATAATTCCATCATTATTATTCCCAACAAAGTTTTAAATAGTTAATAAACCAATATCTAATTCCTCATCTAACATTCCCCAGTGTTACAATCTAATCGAGCATGACATCGACTCAGACTAAACGATAAGCTCTAGAGCCATCCTCACCGACTCCTCAGCTGCTAATCTTTAATCTGAAATGGTAAGTAAGGGTGAGACTTCTCATAATTAAAGCATATTATAAGCTTCTCAATTAACAATATATTTCAAGCATATTAACCCACCCATTTCAACATGACTTCATATTCCATACACAATCACAACCATATAATCATCATGCATAACCATCATCAATCAGAAAATAGTAACACTGGAAGACATCCTAACATGTTACTATCCCACACAATCAAAATGCAGACTCAATGCATGCGGTACCGACTTCGTGACCAAGTCACCCAACACTGATCCATTATCAACCGGATACAGTACCATCGATTCGTCCATAACCACTCTGGACACGAATCCACCTAACCACCCATCCTCACTGGTATCGGTTATCGGCAATCCAAGTCAAATTCGCACAATGGGAATTAACTTCACCAAAACAATGCATATGCACGCACATCACCAAGATGCAACATTAATCGCCTATGTATACATTCATTTAATATAATCAATCACAACAATCAACATGATATATCATCCAATCATGCATACATCTAACATCAAGCATAAACATGCAAACCAATCAACATGATATAATCACCTATCATGAAATAATTCATCACCGAGCATAAATATGCCAAACACTTACCCTTCAATTGGTAAGACTATCACCAAGATATATCACAACAATGACAACTAAGGTCAACAACCATCGTGCATATACAACACCAACAAACACATGATATCAATACAATTCATGAATACACCAATCATCATAAACCGAATCAAACTCAAAACATGATATTCCAACCATCATGCATACAAATAACCACAAAGATAACACGCTTCAATTATTTTAAAAGTTGGAACCCGTTCTCCCATCGGGGAACCGGTTCCCACCATCGACCAAAAATTTAGTTTTGACATTATTTTCCCAAAACCATTTCTCTTTATTCCAAAACGTGCACACATTCCGACACCATAAATTCACTCATTCATCATCAATAACATACAATATAACATGTTTTATCCACAAGAATGATCCTATATCATACGATCCATTAATCTATACATTCCGACACAATCGACATCATCCGACACCATTAGGTATACACCCATGGAAACTTAGAAACCCTAAACATAGATTTCCTAACATGCTATGATCTATAATATTAAAATCAAAACCGATAATAAACCATAATCAATCGAAATCACCCTTACCTGGGTTCTTCGATCCACACCTTAGGTCTTCTCTCTCTCCACGATGCTGAGTTTTCTCCAAAAGATCTTTTCCTCTTTTCCTTCTTTTATTTCTTTTATTATTCTAACATAATAAAATAACATAATTAATGTGAGTAGTCTTTACTCCTCACACCTCACTTTATTCATCATACCACCAATAAACCCACTTCCATTTAATTCAATTGACTTCCAATAATCCAAAATATTAAATATTACATCCTAATTAAATTAATAATTAAAATCGTAATTATTTAATAATCGATTTACTTGGGTGTCACAACTCTCCCCACTAAAAGAGTTTTCGTCTCGAAAACATAACCTAGACGATTCGGGATATGAGTCCTTCATCTCGACTCTCCCATGTAACATTTCCATCGCGGTCCTCTCCACTACTCTTACCAATGCGATCTCTTTGACTCGCAATCGTTTCAACTCTTCCGATCAAAGAGATACTGTGCTCTTATGATCACCAATACCTCAAACCGAGAACCATATAAATAATGCCTCCCAACATCAAAACAAATACAACAAATGCCAACTCTAAATCATGAGTCGGACAACTCCTTTCATGCACTTTCAATTGTCGTGAAGCATAAGCCACAACCGCTTATCTTGCATCAACACACCACCTAATCCCATTAATATGTCACAAGACACAACAAGACTTAGTGGATTCGACAAAATGAAGATCTGGAGCACTAGTCCACCTCTTCAAACTCTCCCTTCCAACTATCACGCCATGTTTGACATCATTTCCAATATCACTAACAAATATCCTTCTTATTCAACCACTAATCCCACACCATCCATTGCTATCGTTAAGAATACATCACCACCACTTCACTCTATAGGTACATGATTTATCACTTCACCACACCGCAACACAATTATAAGAACCTCTACATAACCGCAATGTCCACAACATTTATACACAATGCTAGTACCACTAGGCTACGCTCCAACGATAGAGCTTGCAAATTAATACATCTATTATAATGGATGTAACATCAATAAGACAGAACCCTTCACCTAAGAATTCTATTCTAAATTCCTAATAGTTTCATAAACCCACACCTTCTAACGCTTAATTTGTGACTTCCAAAAAATAAAATAAAATCATACTGCATAACAAAGTGCATCACGTTATGCTTTCGCCACGACTGATTAATTACCTTAAGTCATTATCTTCATTTGATTTTCATCAACTACCATTTCCACAAGTTTCACATTTTATCTTTAGACTTTCTCCTTAATATCTATCAAAAATCACCGCTCAACTTCTTACATTCTAAACTTTCCACCAAGGCTTCAACTTGCATACACTCAAGTCTCCTCGCTAGATAATTTCCAAGTCTTTTCATAGTCCTTTCCTCTTAGTTTCATGCGAATCGATGAACTACTATCTTCTCATTAGAACGCCAACCACTTCACACACTATCAAGCTTGCAAGATGAGTCTATTAAATCCAACACGATCCCGCCTATTATCAAGAGATTAAGGGTGATCGCCTCAATTTGTCAGATAGCCTAAGAATCACAATGGAGTATAAACCACCGTATCAAACTATAATAGCTTCCTTTAGAACTTGTGCTCAAGTCACCCAAGCACCATGGTTCAATAATCTTCCTTAAGGTTTACAACTTCTTCCAATATTTTTTCATTTGATATCGATTTATGAGATACCGACAGCACATAATCTTCTTCACTCACTTAGCATCACACCATTGTTAAGTATTTTCCCTTCATGAGATGCTAACACACCAAATACACCATAACTCATTTTGTTTCCATTTGAAGTCCTTATACATGCGGAGAACTTTAACGACATTCACAACTCTTAGTCTCCCTTTAAATCTCATAACATCTAGGATCCATATATGCTCAATCAATCTTATTTCAAATGAAATCTGTAATACACCTCATCATATGATCTAAAAAGAAACTTCCAACATTTTCTTAACACATGTCAATATTTTGACATCTTAAACATAATTGCATTTCCTATCGAATT
Source organism: Vicia sativa (assembly GCA_021764765.1). Taxonomy (NCBI): domain Eukaryota; kingdom Viridiplantae; phylum Streptophyta; class Magnoliopsida; order Fabales; family Fabaceae; genus Vicia; species Vicia sativa. The sequence continues at coordinate 57,509,575 of CM038795.1, read as the reverse complement.
TATTTTTCCTCTAATTATCACTTATCTTTCCTCGAAGCTAACGTCACTTATCCATCCTTAATCGACATAAGTTGATCTCTAATACTGTCGCACTCTATTTAATACCAACATCTCATTCATTAAAATATATCATTCTTGACCTCGCTCAAATAATCGCATCGCATCGTTATGTCCATGAAATCTTCCAATACCCGCAACAAATTTTGGACTTTCCCACTACAACACCACGCCACGATGGGTCTACGCAGATACCGCCACTGAGATAACATGATAAAGAAAGCTCACATCCTCATACCGTAATCTACACCATGAAAACTTAACAAAATTCTACTATCTCTCGGTTGGAATTCACCTCACAACATTCAACATACCTATACCGAGTTTTGAAGCTTATCTCTAACTATCTTCATCCTTAACCGACACCAAGGTAAGTTAATCTAAACTCAACTTTACCAAGGCATACTTTCCAACTAATTGATCCATCAAATCACCAACAATTTGAAATAGATATTTAGTCTCAATCACCACTTAAATCGCTTATCAAAATCCACACGCAATTGCTACTTCCTTCCTCCTCGACTAAGGAAATTAGAGCCCCAAACAATACACTTGGTTTTACAAATCCATTTCATCGCATCTTCCAATAGCTTCTTCAATTCCCTTAACTCAAAAGTTGACATCTTGCACGGTGTCATAGAAATAAGTTTTGTACCAAGAACGACATCAACAACAACTCGATTCTCCTCAAACATCATTACATGATAAATAAATTACTTTCAAGTTAGGACCATTTTTAAAACAAAGTTCATCACATTATCTTTCCAATGCTTCAACGGAACTCAAATCGACATCCAAAACTCGTTATGAATCTTACAAGTTTTGAAGAAATGTGTCAGAAATCAATTTCAATAGTCGATTTCCACCTTGGGGAGTGAGAAATCCCAAAACATCCCGAATACAAAATTTGGGATCCTAACTTCAACATACAACACACACATCGTTCTCCATGATCACTGCATAAAGTTACAATTCCAATAACCAATTCACACCACTACATACTTTATATCAACCATTGACACAATCATTCTTTTCAAGAACACAAAAATAACTCACACGTATAGCTCCACAATCAATCGGAAGTTACAACCTTCCCACCACACCACTCATCTTCTCAAAGTCATCCTTCTTAATTACCAAATATCTTCTAGGCCAAGAATATGCATCGACTCATCATAACGATTCATAATCGCTGGTTTAACTTCAAACATCCAACCCAAGGATGACCTCCAGCTTAATCCAACATCTTGCTCGAGACGTGAGTCGCTATTATTCCCATGGAACGCTCGAACTCACACCTCAAATGGAACATCATTGTCCATAACATCGCCCTCCACTCCCGTGATGCGAACAACACAAGCACTTAATTGTCACCACTTAAGAGAACCTTATCTCGACCATCATACATTCTCGATCGTAATCCTTCCAAATTCGGAAAACTACGCCTAATCAACATCTCGACTGTAACCAATAGCACATCGATCCAACTCTTCACACCGTAACATCTAGAGAAGCAAAGCCCCACTTGCTTCCAAACCACTCCCGCAACCAGATACAACCAGAAACAGCGCATCACAAAGTTTCAAACACATGTCGACAAGGAGTAATGACATTAAGACACCGGTCACAATGACCGACTATGCTCGATACCACTATTGTAACACCCCATCTAAATACCCTAAATATATTAATTAAATTAACATTTAAATCATCTTTAATCGAGTTTAACACGGAATCACGGATGTCACAACTAATAGGTAAAATAAAATTCATTCAACAAAGAGCTATGCTACATCGAGGATCAACACCTTCAATAATTCAATATAGATAAGACCATGTCTTACACAAATGGAAACATCATAACCAAACACGGAATAATTCCATCATTATTATTCCCAACAAAGTTTTAAATAATTAATAAACCAATATCTAATTCTCATCTAACATTCCCAGTTGTTACAATCTAATCGAAGACGACAACGACTGCATTAAACGATAAGCTCTAGAGCCATCCTCACCGACTCACGCTAATCTTTAACTGAAATGGTAAGTAAGGTGAGACTTCTCATAATTAAAGCATATTATAAGCTTCTCAATTAACAATATATTTCAAGCATATTAACCCACCCATTTCAACATAACTTCATATTCCATACACAATCACAACCATATAATCATCATGCATAACCATCATCAATCGTAAAATAGTAACACCGGAAGACATCCTAACATGTTACTATCCCACACAATCAAAATGCGACTCAATGCATGCGGACCGACTGCGGACTCAAGTCACCCAACACCGATCCATCATCAACCGATAGCACATCGATTCGCCCATAACCACTCCTGACACGAATCCAGCCTAACCACCCATCCTCACTCCTGCATCTAAGTATCGAATCCAAGTCAAATTCCGCACAATGGGAATTAACTTCACCAAAACAATGCATATGCACGACATCACCAAAGATGCAACATTAATCACCTATGTATACATTCATTTAACATAATCGAATCACAACAATCAACATGATATATCAACCAATCATGCATACATCTAACATCAAGATAAACATGCAAACCAATCAACATGATATAATCACCTATCATGAAATAATTCATCACCGAGCATAAATATGCCAAACACTTACCCTTCAATTGGTAAGACTATCACCAAGATATATCACAACAATGACAACTAAGGTCAACAACCATCGCATATACAACACCAAACATGATATCAATACAATCATGAATACACCAATCATCATAAACCGAATCAAACTCAAAACATGATATTCCAACCATCATGCATACAAATAACCACAAGATAACACGCTTTACATTCACTCAAGATCAATATACTCATCACCATTGCTATACATGCACCTCAAAGTGCATCACCAATAATTGTTTGTTTCAAATTTGCCTCTTTTTCAAAATAATTTCAACTTTTAGAAAATCTTTCCATTTTATAAGATAGCATTAAATTTAAGAAACAACTTCCAAAATCAAAACGGACTTACGGTTTGAAAGTTATGAATTTTAAAGTTTGGAAAATTTTCAAAGCTATAACCTCCTCCCTCGAGTAACCGGCCCTACAACTCAAAAATACACGCCCTGAAAATGATGGGGAACCCGGCTCCTCCTGTGTAAGGAACCGTAATAAAAATTTCATTTTTCCGAAAATTAACGGAACCTGTTCCTCCCACACAGAACTTGCCCGAGTTCAAAAAATACCATTTTTCACCATTTTAAAAGCCGGAACCCTGTTCTCCCACTGGGAACCGTCTTCACGACCATCGACTCCAAATTTATTTTGACAAAGATTATTTTCCCAAAACCATTTTCTTTATTCCAAAACGTACACACATTCCGACACCATAAATTCACTCATTCATCATCAATAACATACAATATAATATGTTTTATCCACAAGAATGATCCTATATCACATGTATCCATTAATCTATACATTCCGATACAATCGACATCATCTCGACACCATTAGGTATACACCCATGGAAACTTAGAAATCCCTAAACATAGATTTCCTAACATGCTATGATCTATAATATTAAAATCAAAACCGATAATAAACCATAATCAATCGAAATCACCCTCACTCAGGGTTCTTCTTCAACCCGACACCTTAGGTCTTCTTCCTCCTTTTCTCCTCTCTCAATTCCACGCAATGAGTTTTCTCCAAAAGATCTTTTTTCCTCTTTTCCTTCTTTATTTCTTTTATTATTCTAACATAATGAAAATAACATAATTAATGTGAGTAGTAGTCTTTACCCTCACACCCTCACTTTATTCATCATACCACCAATAAACCCACTTCCATTTAATTTAATCGACTTCCACATCCAAAAATATTAAATATTACATTCCTAATTAAATTAATAATTTAAAA